>CAVMBJ020000003.1:749725-884773 GCA_963675895.2 Styela plicata
CTTGCGACCGCCACCTCCGCTATAGCATAGTACAGTACCGTACGGTAGGCTTAGGCGCCGGCGGACTTTATTTTCTTTTGACCTTCTTGCGACCGCCGCCCCTAGCTATTGCCGGCGGGTTTTTTATTTTCTTTTACTTCTTGCGGCCCGCTGGTCCTCTGCTATAGCCATTGTACAGTTACTCTAGTACCGTAGCTGGTTAGCTCTAGGTTTGAAAGGCCTGCGCGGTTGACTTTATTTTTCTTTTTACCCTCCTTGCTGGCGCCTAAGTCTCTTCTATAGATAGCTACTCAGTACGAGTACGTACGGTAGACTGAGGCGCAGCGAACTTTATGGCCTTTTTACGGTTTGGCCGTCGGACTTTCCGCAATAGTTCTTTACATTAACCGTACTGTGTTGGCTTAGGCCGCCGGCCGACAACGTTATTTTTTTTACTTTTTGCGGCCCGCGCCATAAGCTATTGCATTAGTTACAGTTACTGTACCGTACGGTACATCGGTAGGCCTTAGGCCGCGGGCATACTTTTATTTTCTTTTACTTTTGCGGCGGCCGCACGCCTCCGCGTATAGCATTAGTACAGTACGTTTAAGTTACGGTAGGCTTAGGACAGCTGGGGCAATACTTTATTCTCTTTTTCACTTTCTTGGGTCGTCCATTGCATAGGCTATAGCATTAGTACAGTAAACAGTACAGTACCGTACGGCTAGGCTTGAGCTCGCCGGCGAACTTTATTTTCTTTTTACTTCTTGCTGGCGCCTGCCGTTACCTCCGCTATAGCATAGTAACCGTACAGTACTATACGGTAGGCTTAGGCCGCCGGCAGGATTTATTTTTCTTTTTCACTTCTTGCAAGGTCGCCTCGCCTTAGGCTATTGAACAGTCCCATTAGTACGTATCTTAAGCGGGCTATGTACCGTACGAACGGTAGTAGTGCGGCGGGAGGGGACATTATATTTTATATTTTTCTGGCGCGTATTGCAATTAGCATAGATCAGAACAGTACGTCGGGTAGGTTTTGGAGGATGATTTATTTTCTTATTATCTTTGCGGCGCACTCCGCTATGATAGTCAGTAGTACGGTAGGAATAGGGGGCGCCATTATTTTTTATCTTCTTGCGGCCGCACTGTACTGATAGCACTGTAGTACCATTAGATTAGTTTCATAATACGGCGGGGACTTTATTTATTTTCTGTTACAGTCTTGGTGCGGCCACACGCATCCGACATGAGTACCGCATAGTAAAAGTAGCGTTGATCGTTACCGTACGGGAACTTTATTTTTTAACTTATGGACGTGAACCTTCGAAGAAACGTTATAGATACGGTAGGTTCGGCGCCGGTCGGATAAAATTTTTTATATTTTTGCGGCGCGCTGAATAGCATAGTCCGTCTGTACGACAGATATTGCGTACTGGTGGCATTATTTAGTTTCTTTTATTCTTGCTGGCCGGTCTTTACTGATAGAAGTAACATTACCGTTAACGGTAGGTTTAGGATTGGCCCCTGCCGGATTAATTATGTACTTTTTATTTTGTGGGTCGCCGATAGCTAAAGATTGTATTACAGTCAGTACGTTACGATAGGCTTAGGCCGACTGCGGACTTTATTTTCTTTTA
Source organism: Styela plicata (assembly GCA_963675895.2). Taxonomy (NCBI): domain Eukaryota; kingdom Metazoa; phylum Chordata; class Ascidiacea; order Stolidobranchia; family Styelidae; genus Styela; species Styela plicata. The sequence goes on from CAVMBJ020000003.1 coordinate 751,342, forward strand.
CTTCTTAGGGTGGCTAGTAATGATAGTAAGTACCGCCAGTCCGCTAAGGAAGCATGGGCGGCGAAATTAGTTATCTTAGTACAGTTGACGGCGCGCCTCGCAAAAATACAGTAGTTACATTACTGGTCGGCTTCAGGGCGGGACTTTTATTTTCTTTATTTCATTTCTTGCGGACGCCGCCACGCTATCCGAGTACCAGTATGTCGCATCAGGTAGTTAGGCCAGGGGCATACTATAATACGCTATTAGGCGTTAGGCGGGCCGATCGCTATAGATCGTAAGTACATTACTACGGAATGATTAGGGAGAGGTCGCGTAAACTTATGGCTTTTTATTATGCGGATCGCGCCTAGCTAAGACAGTACGTACAGTACGATTACGGCTTAGCTGCCAGCACGGCGGACTTTATTTTTCTTGTGTACTTCTTTGCAGGCCGCGCCTATGCCATAGATCGTAGTAGCACAGTATAGTAACCCTGTACGGTAGGCACTTATGCCCGCGCGGCATGGTACTTTAATTTTTTTTTTTTACTTACTTGCGGCTCGGGGACGCTCTGTAGCTTATAGCATTGTACAGTACTAGTAACATTACTATGGTAGGCTATTATAGACCGCTCGCAAAAGTTTACTTTCTTTTTATTTTCGCTTGCTGGCCTGCCACCTCGTTATATAGCAGTAGTACAATTTACTAGTACACGCTACGTGGTAGGCTTTTTGACCGGCCGGGCGGCTTTCATGTTTTTCTTTTACTTCTTGCAGGTCGCCGCCTTAAGGCTATTAAGCATTAGTACAGTAACATAGTGCACGTTGTGACGCGTAAGCCTTGGGACGCGGCGGACTTTATTTTACTTATTTTTACTTCCTTGCGGCCGCCCTACTGTCGGCTTAGTCAGGACGTAGGTAGGCATAGTACGCGGTGGACAATATACTGCACTGTTGCGGCGTATGGATTTGTAATAGATAGTACAGTACTTCGGTGGTTAGGGCGGCTACTTTTATTTTTTTTTTTATCTTCTTGCTGCCCCGCATACGCGATTGCGGCATAGTAAAGTTACAGTACTAGTACGTACGGTCATGGCTTAGACGCGCCGGCGACCTTTATTTCTTGTTATTAATTCTTGCGGCGCAACGCTCCGCTATTAGCTTTGTACGCTGCAGTACAGTTACCATATGGGTCAGGCTTCGTTAGCCTCTGGCGGACTTTTTTTCTTATTATACTCTACTGTGACGGCCGCTGCAGCCTTCGCTATTAGCCATAGTACGCATAGTACTGTACGGTTAGGGCTATACGGCCGCCGGCGGGACTTTTATTTTTTATTTTATCATTCTTGCGCGCCGCGTCCTGTCCTGATATAGCATATAAAGTACCAGTACAGTGACCGTACAAGGATTTATAGGCTGTTAGAGGCCGAGGGGCATAACTTTATTTCTTTTTAACTTCTTGCGGCCGCCAAGAAATCCGCTATTAGGACGTAACGTAGTACAGTACGGTAGGCTTAGCCGACGGCGGTTGTATTTTTTTTTTTTACTTTCTTGAGTACGGCCGCCGTCTCTGCTATAGCATAGTACAGTACAGTACAGTACCGTACGGTAGGCTTAGGCCGCCGGCGAACTTTATTTTCTTTTTTACTTTTTGCGTCCGCCGCCTCCGCAATAGCATAGTACAGTACAGTACGGTACGGTAGCTTAGGCCCGCCGGCGGACTTTATTTTTTTTTTACTTCTTGCGGCCGCCGCCTCCGCTATAGCATAGTACAGTACAGTACAGTACTGTACGGTAGGCTTATTTTCTTATTTTTACTTACTTTTATTTTCTTTTTACTTCTTGCGGCCGCCGCCTCCGCTATAGCATAGTATAGTACAGTACAGTACCGTACGGTAGGCTTAGGCCGCCGGCGGACTTTATTTTCTTTTTACTTCTTGCGGCCGCCGCCTCCGCTATAGCATAGTACAGTACAGTACAGTACGGTAGGTAGGCTTAGCCCGCCGGCGGGCTTTATTTTTTTTTTACTTCTTGCGGTCGCCGCCTCCGCTATAGCATAGTACAGTACAGTACCGTACGGTAGGCTTAGGCCGCCGGCGGACTTTATTTTCTTTTTACTTCTTGCGGCCGCCGCCTCCGCTATAGCATAGTACAGTACAGTACCGTACGGTACGGGCTTAGGCCGCCGGCGGACTTTATTTTTTTCTTTTTACTTCTTGCGGCCGCCGCCTCCGCTATAGCATAGTACAGTACAGTACAGTACGTACAGTAGGCTAAGGGCCGCCGGCGGCTTTACTTTATTTTCTTTTTACTTCTTGCGGGTCGCCGCCTCCGCTATAGCATAGTACAGTACAGTACAGTACCGTACGGTAGGCTTAGGCCGCCGGCGGACTTTATTTTCTTTTTACTTCTTGCGGCCGCCACCTCCGCTATAGCATAGCATAGTACAGTACCGTACGGTAGGCTTAGGCCGCCGGCGGAACTTTATTTTCTTTTTACTTCTTGCGGGCCGCCGCCGCCTCCGCTATAGCATAGTACAGTACAGTACCGTACGGTAGGCTTAGGCCGCCGGCGGACTTTATTTTTTTTTTACTTCTTGCGGCCGCCGCCTCCGCTATAGCATAGTACAGTACAGTACCGTACGGTAGGCTTAGGCCGCCGGCGGACTTTATTTTCTTTTTACTTTTTGCGCGCCGCCGCCTCCGCTATAGCATAGTAACAGTACAGTACCGTACGGTAGGCTTAGGCCGCCGGCGGCTTTATTTTCTTTTTACTTCTTGCGGTCGCCGCCTCCGCTATAGCATAGTACAGTACAGTACCGTACGGTAGGCTTAGGCCGCCGGCGGACTTTATTTTCTTTTTACTTCTTGCGGCCGCCGCCTCCGCTATAGCATAGTACAGTACAGTACAGCACCGTACGGTAGGCTTATTTTCCGCCGGGCTTACTTTTATTTTCTTTTTACTTCTTGCTGCCGCCGCCTCCGCTCCGCATAGTATAGTACAGTACAGTACCGTACGGTAGGCTTAGGCCGCCGGCGGACTTTATTTTCTTTTTACTTCTTGCGGCCGCCGCCTCCGCTAGCATAGCATAGTACAGTACAGTACCGTACGGTAGGCTTAGGCCGCCGGCGGACTTTATTTTCCTTTTTACTTCTTGCGGCCGCCGCCTCCGCTATAGCATAGTACAGTACAGTACCGTACGGTAGGCTTAGGCCGCCGGCGGCGGACTTTATTTTCTTTTTACTTCTTGCGGGCGCGCCTCCGCTATAGCATAGTACAGTACAGTACCGTACGGTAGGCTTAGGCCGCCGGCGAACTTTATTTTCTTTTTACTTCTTGCGGCCGCCGCCTCCGCTATAGCATAGTACAGTACAGTACCGTACGGTAGGCTTAGGCCGCCGGCGGACTTTTATTTTCTTTTTACTTCTTGCGGCCGCCTCCTCCGCTATAGCATAGTACAGTACAGTACCGTACGGTAGGCTTAGGCCGCCGGCGGACTTTATTTTCTTTTTACTTCTTGCGGCCGCCGCCTCCGCTATAGCATAGTACAGTACAGTACCGTACGGTAGGCTTAGGCCGCCGGCAGGACTTTATTTTTTCTTTTTTACTTCTTGCGGCCGACACTCGCGCAAATAGCCTAGTTACAGTTACAGTACAGCACCGTATGGTAGGCTTAGTTTTTCTTATTTTTTACTTACCATTTGTATATTTTCTTGTTCAATTTCTTGCCGTGCCGTACCACCAATCCCGCTATTTGCCATTAGCATAAGTACACTACAGTACTGTCCCGTGGCGGAAGTAAGTCCGCAGTGCGTATCCACAATGTCCTTTATAACTTCTTTGCCCCGGGAGCGGGGCCGGCCGCCCTTCCGCACTCTGCAATGCGGTAAGAGCTTTACCGCATTGTTATCCGTTTTTTTTTAATTTTACCAGGCTCCCCGGTACGGCATTTGAGCTGTACGGTTTTGTACGGCCGGCTTTATGGTCCAGCTTGTGGGAATTTATTTCCTTTTCAACTACTCAAGCAGGACTCCGCTGCCCTCCGGTGCACCACCTGGCATGTGCGCTAGCCTATGGTAAGTAGGTTTATGCCGCGTTCGTTTATAACAGTACTCACGGTTTTTAGTCTTATTGCTGAGCCGCCGGCCGTGTTGTATTTTTATTATTGTGTCAAGCTGGACTTTTATTTACAACTTGCCCGGCCCATACGTTTGCAGTTATCTCTTTACTCCTTTGCTATTTAGCAGTTCTCTGTTCTATAGACACGAGTTACCAGTACCAGTACCACGTGTACCGGTAGGCTTTTTAGGACCGCCGGTCCGGAACTTTATTTCCTTTTTACTATTGCTTCCTGCGCACCCATCCACCAACGCAAGTCTCACAGAACAGCTTACACTTACCGTAGTGGCTTAGGCCCTCTCTGTTCGTATCTTTACAAAAATTTTTTTACATTCAACATTGCTCGCCACGTCCAGCCTCCCGCTATAGCATATGTACATGTAAAGTAACGGTAAGCAAAGGCCGCGGTCGGATACTTTTATTTTCTCTATTTTTAACAATTTCTTACGAAACTGCGGCCTAAGCCCTGACCCTTGAGTTACACTTCTGGCTATAGATTAACCAGCTTACGCGCCAGTACTTTACGGTGTTAGGGCTTGCAAGGCACGACCTCCTCCGCTTATAGCATAGTAACCCTACGGCGCACCGTACGGTGAACTTATTACTTTTTTTTACTTTGCTTCTCTTAATTTTCTTGCGTTGCCTTGCGCCAGCCTTTCTTACCGCCGCTATATAAGCGTATTAGTTACAGTACAAGTTCTCAGTACCGTACTAGGTAAGGCTTTTAATCCCTAGCGGCTGGCTATAATTTCTTTTTTCCTTTTTTCCGCTGTCGTCCGCCTAGGCTTACGCCATAGCTACAGATACATGCTACCGTGACTGTTCGGGTTCGGCGTTAGCCCGCCTGGGTTTCGAGACTTTATTTTCTATTATCCTTTATTTTATCCGTATCCCGGCCCCCCCGGCCTAGGCATACTAAGCAGTAGAACAGAACAGTACAGCATGTACTGTTAGATATTTTAACCCGTTTACGGAAAATTATATTTCTTTTTACATCTTGCTGCCGCCACGCTCTGCCCCAGGAAAGCATGCCGGTACCGTACGGACGCCTTTGACCTGACCCTAGACTTTTATTTTTTCTTATTTACCTCACTTGCGGCCCACGGCAAACCTACGCTAAACCCGGTCATAATGCAGGACAGTACCATATGGTAAACTCCAGGCCTCGACGGACAGTATTAGACTTTGTACTTCCTCCGGGGGCGCCACTTCCGCGTATAAGCATAACCCAAGTACGGTACCGTAACGGAAGGCGATAAGTGGCACGCGAGGCTAATGTCTTTATTTTTCGTTTTTTTACCTCTTGCGACCGTTCTCCTCCGCTTCCGCTTAAGCATAGTACCATACAGTAACAGACAAACAGGCCTTAGTGCCAGCGGTTAGGACTTTAATTTTCATTTATTCAACTTTTTTTGTCTTTTAGCTTGCGGCGTTCTTTAGCTATGTGCTATAGTAAAATGTACAGTTACTCTGAACGGATAAGGTTTAGGGTACGCCTCGGTCTGACTAAAATTTTTTCATTTTTCATGATGCTTTGGGCCGCCTTGCTAGGCCCCTGCCGCCTGCCTTCCGCTAAATAGCGATAAGTACAGTACAATTACCGTACGTTAAGCTTATGATTCCTGGCAAGTTATATTTACTTTTATACTTCAATTGGCGGGCCCCCTTGCCTTCAACACCTCCTTACAAATCCGTGTTACACTACGCAAGTAGGCTTAAGTTAGGCAGAACGAGTTATTTATTTTCTGTTTTTACTTTCTTCGCGGGCCGTCGTCTAATGCCTATATAATTAGTAAATTTTTAAATAATAGGACGGTGAAGGCATTAGTTAACAGGCACTACGTTTTTTGAGTTTGTACAACTTGGCTGGCCGCCTACCATCCGACTAAATGTCCACGGACGGTACTGTGACAGTACTGGTTAGGTGTATACTTTCCTCCGGAGGTGTATTTAACAAAAAATAGCTACTCCCATCTTTCTAGGCCTGCCGTCACTAGCTTAGTATAGTTGCCAGTATTCGCTCATTACAGTAACTCCGGGGGGGACAACCGATGCTTTGGATCTTATTTTTTAGCTTTTTATTTTATCTTAACTTTCATTCTTCCCAAAGCCAGAAGCCCTTTAGCTTTTATCTAACTATTAAACCAAGCTGATATCTCCCACGCAGTCCTCCGACGTTTAAGCAATAGGCTCAGAACTGGGAATTCCGAACGGTACTGGTCCAAGGCCCGGCAGCCGGCATTAGAACTTATAATTTTCTATACTTTAACTTTCCTTGCGTTTAGCTGCCCCCGGCCATAGCTTATTGTATCGAACACTACCGCGCTAACGATCTATTAGACCCTCATTTAGTAACACAGATATAGTCGTTTTATACGTTGCTGGCTTCTAATCCACCTTGGATGGATAGCCCATTAGTACAGCTAAACTATCGTACATTAGACTTCTTAGCACGACGGCACGGTTGGGCTTTATTTTTCTCATTCACTTCACTGTTGTTGTCTTTTTGTAGGTGTCGGCCATACACCATATCGGCTACGGACGGCATCAGGTCCGCCGACGGACAACAATTTACTTACCGTGACTGTGATAACGGTCTGCTAGGCCTCCGCATTCGCAGGCCCATAATCCTGAACCCTACGACTGCTTAAGGGGCCAGGCGGCTGTTTGTTTTTAAACAATTACTAAACTATCAACGTCCAACCTCCCTCCTATAGCATAGTTAAAGTACATTTACGTTAGCATCTGTAACGGTAGCCTTAGTATTCTGATATTTTTAAGACATTACGTTATTATTTTCGTTTTCTACTTCTTGCTGCCGGCCGGGGGTGCCGCTATTTGCCCCACCCTCCGCAATACATAGTACAGAACCCCCCCCCAAAGTCTATAGCCACGACCCGGAGGACTGTTTATTTTTATTTACCTCTCATTTGCGTACCGAGACCATCCCCCCGCCATAGCATAGGTACAGCTACTAGTACCGTACCGGTATTGGGAGTAGCCACGCCGGCGGGAACTTTATTTCTTTATTTTACCCCTTCTTGCGGTGTCGGTCGCCACCCGCTAATCAGCATAATGAACTCAGTAACAGTACCTACCCGGTAAGAGCTTAGGGGCGCCGGCCTGCTTTAAAGCTTTTTTTTACTTCTTGCGGCCGTCCGCCTCTCTGCTTTATAGCATTGGGCCGCTCCACTTGCTGCTACTTTTTAAGCAATACGTTACTTAACGATAGTTTTTAGCATGGGTTCCGCCGCCACCTCGGCTAAAAGCCATTCTTTCTACCCCTACCCGACCAGTAGGCTTTAGATCCGCTCGCAGCTTTTAATTTTTTGGCTTTATAAAATCTATTCTGCTGCAGTTCCCTCCGCCTAGGCAATAGCAATAGTACAGTAGCATACATAGTACGGCTCGGCCTTAGGCTCTAGGCTCGCGGACTTTATTTTCTTTTATTACATCTTGTGATCCTCCAGCCACCGCTATCAGCTATAGTACGAGTACAGTTTAGGCCGTTACGGTAAAGCCTTAGACCGTCGGGCGGACTTTATTTTCTTTTTAATTCTTGCGCACGCCCTGCCCACCTTCCGCGCATAGCATAGTCTTACAGTACACTAACCGTAAGCGCATAGGTCTTAGGCCTGCCGGCGGACTTTATTATCCTAATTTTACAACTTCAGCTGGGGGTCGACCGCTCTCGCTATAGGCATTAGTACAGTACAGCCGTACCTGTAACGGAGGCCGCCGGATATTATTTCTTATATTTAACTGTCTTATTGCTCGATTTTTATTTTTACTTGTGTTCACTCTTCTGTCTGCCAGCGTCCTCCCACTTAATCGAGCAGACTAGTAAATGATGTATTCAGTACCGTTTAACGAGGCGTCTAAGGCCTTTGACGTACGAGCGACGTTTAATTTTTTTTTCATTTTTCTTCGCCGGAAAGTCCTCAGGCTGCCGGCATTCCGCTTATAGCATAGTACAAGTACAGTGCCGGTAATACTATAGTGCTTATGCCTGCCGGGCGGACTTTATTTTCCTGTTTTATTATTGCGGCCGCCATTCTTCGTTCTTCTTGCAATAAGCATAGTTATACAGTACAAGTACCCGTATGGATAGAGTTTAGGGCCGTCCAGGCTGACTTTATTTACTTTTTCTAAATCTCTTAGCTGAGGCGCCACTCTCCGTTTCAGGCATAAGTACAAGTGACCGTTACTGGTAGGGCTATAGGCAGCCGGCGGGACTTTATATGCTTTTTTTCTTCTTGGCGGACCGACCGCCCTAATCCGCTATAGCTTAGCTAATTCAGATTACAGTAACCATTATGGTTGGTTTCTTATTGGCCGCCGAGTCGGTTCTGTATTTTACTTTGTTACTTCTCTGACTGGCGCTTTCTCTGCCTATAGCGCATAGTACAGTACTAGTACCATACGGTAGGTGGAAGGGCGCCGGGGCGGACTTTATTTTTTTTTTTTGGCCGCGGCCGGGCACATATTTTTTTCTTTTTCTTCTTGCGACTGTCACGCCTCCGCCTATAGCAATATTTACAGTAATACAGTACCAGTACGGGTAGGCTTATTGCAGCCGCGGCGGGCGGAACTATTATTTTCTTTTTACTTAGTTGCGGTCGCCGCCTACGCTTATAGCTTAGTACAGTTCATTACAAGCACTGTTAACGGTAGGATTATTTTTTCTGAAGTTTAATTACTTTATTTTTCTTTAACTTCTTGCTGCCGCCGCATGCCGCTATAGCACAGTCGTAAAAGTTACAGTTTACAGTACCGTTTCGGTTTAGGCTTGACCGCCGCGGCTTTGATTATTCTTTTTACTTTCTTGCGGTTCGCTCGCCACCGCGTTAATAGCCATTAGTATAAGCACATGTACTGTTCCGTACAGCGTTAGGCTTTAGGAGCGCGCTAGCGGGACTTTATTTTCTTTTAACTTCTTGCGGCAAGCGGATCCGTCACGGCTATAGATTTTACATTACTGTACGTCACGGTGGGTTTAGGCCGGGGCCTATTTACTTTTGCAACTTGCTGTGCTTGCGGCTGCCAACTCCTCGCTCTATAATGCTATAGGTAAAGTACAGTATAAAAATAAAGTTCTTGGTTATAAGGCTTAGGCCGCAGGCGGGTTTTTATTTCTTTTTGTACTTCTATTGCGGCCGCGGTCTCTTGCTATCGCATAAGTCACAGTTACCAGTACTCGTACGTGTAAAAGGTTTACGGCCATCGGCGGCGAGACTTTTATTTCGTTTTACTTTCTTGCTAGTCGGCCGTCCCGCCTCCGCCATAGCAATAGTACAGTACAGTACCGTACGGTAGGCTTAGGCGGCCGCCGGCGGCACTTTATTTTCTTTTTATTTTTTTTCTTGGCGGCCGGCCCGCCTCCTCCGCTATAGCATAGTACAGTACCAGGTATCGTACAGTAGGCTTAGGCCGCCGCGGACTTTTATTTTTTTTTTTACTTCTTGCGGCCGCCGCCTCGCTATAGCATAGTACAGTACAGTACCACTGTACGGTTAGGCTTAGGGCCGATCGGCGGACTTTACTCTTATTTTTCTTTTTACTTCTGCTGTGTGTTCGTTATCCGTAGGCGCCGCTGGCCTATTTTTCTATAGCAGAGTAGCATTACAGTAACAGTACCGTACGGTAGGCTTAGGCCGCCTGGGCGACTTTATTTTCTTTTTACTTCTTGCGGCCGCCGCCTCCGCTATAGCAATACCAGTACAGTAACACTACGGTAGGCTTAGGGCCGCCGGCGGACTTTATTTTTTTTTTACCTTCTTGCGGGCCGCCGCCTCCGCTATAGCATAGTACAGTACAAGTACAGTTACCCCAGTACGGTAAGGCTTAGGTCGCCCGGCGCTTAACTTACTTTTTATTTTACTTTTTGTTTCTTGCGGCCGCCACCTCCGCCCTATAGCATAGTACAGTACACAGTACCGTACGGTAGGCTTAGACCGCCGGGCTGACATTTATTTGTCTTTTTATTACTTGCGGCTGCCGCCTTGCCGCTATAGCATCTCTATAGCATAGTACCGTACAGTAACGTACGAGTAGGCTTTAGGCCGCCGCGCCAGGGATGTTCCTTTTTACTTCTTTTTTTATCCGCTATAGCGCATCATATCAGTTTCCAGTAACGTACGGTAGGCTTAGGCCTACATCTCCAACTTTACATTTCTTTTTACTTCTTGAGGGCCGCCGCCTCCGCCACCTCCCTATATTCATAGTACACCGTACAGTACCTCCTGCGGTAGGCTTTAGGCCTATCTGCTCCGTACGGTAGGCTAACGCCGCTGGCTTTTATTTTCTTTTTTACTACTTGCGGCCGCCGTCCTCCGCCTATTAGCATAGTACAGTACCGTACGGTAGGCTTAGGCCGCCGCGGACTTTATTTTCTTTTTACTTCTTTGCTGCCGCTGTCTCCGCTATAGCATAGTACAAGTACAGTTACAGTACGGTATGTCTTAGACCGCCGGCGACTTTATTTTTCTTTTTACTTCTTGCGGCCGCCGCCTCCCGCTATAGCATAGTACAGTACAGTACCGTACGGTAGGCTTAGGCCGCCGGCGGACTTTTTATTTTTTTTTACTTTTTGCGGCCGCCGCCTCCTCTATAGCATAGTACAGTACAGTACCGTACGGTAGGGCTTAGGCCGCTCCCGGCGAACTTTATTTCCTTTTTTACTTCTTGCGGCGGCCGCGCACTCCGCTCTAGCATAGCCATAGTACAGTACAGTACCGTACGGTAGGCTTAGGCCGCCGGCGGACTTTATTTTCTTTTTTTTTTTTTTTGCTTGCGGCCGCCTATCCGCTATAGCATAGTACAGTACAGTACCGTACGGTAGGCTTAGGCCGCCGGCGGACTTTATTTTCTTTTTTACTTCTTGCGGCCGCCCGCCTCCGCTATAGCATAGTACAGTACAGTACCGTACGGTAGGCTTAGGCCGCCGGCGGCACTTTTATTTTCTTTTTACTTCTTGCGGCCGCCACCTCCGCTATAGCATAGTACAGTACAGTACCGCACTGTACGGTAGGCTTAGGCCGCCGGCGGACTTTATTTTCTTTTTACTTCTTGCGGCCGCCGCCTCCGCTATAGCATAGTACAGTACAGTACAGTACCGTACGGTAGGCTTAGGCCGCCGGCGGACTTTATTTTTCTTTTTACTTCTTGCGGGCCGCCGCCTCCGCTATAGCATAGTAACAGTACAGTACAGTACCGTACGGTAGGCTTAGACCGCCGGCGGCGGACTTTATTTTCTTTTTTACTTCTTGCGGCCGCCGCCTCCGCTATAGCCTAATTAGTACAGTACAGTACCGTACGGTAAGGCTTAGGCCGCCGCGGACTTTATTTTTTTTTTACTTCTTGCGGCCGCCGCCTCCGCTTATAGCATAGTACAGTACAGTACCGTACGGTAGGCTTAGGCCGCCGGCTGGACTTTATTTTCTTTTTACTTCTTGCGGCCGCCGCCCCTCCGCTATAGCATAGCATAGTACAGTACCGTACGGTAGGCTTAGGCCGCCGGCGGACTTTATTTTTTTTTTTTACTTCTTGCGGCCGCCTCCTCCGCTATAGCATAGTACAGTACAGTACCGTACGGTAGGCTTAGGCCGCCGGCGGACTTTATTTTCTTTTTACTTCTTGCGGCCGCCGCCTCCGCTATAGCATAGTAAAGTACAGTACAGTACCGTACGGTAGGCTTAGGCCGCCGCGCGGACTTTATTTTCTTTTTACTTCTTGCGGCCGCCGCCTCCGCTATAGCATAGTACAGTACAGTACCGTACGGTAGGCTTAGGCCGCCGGCGGACTTTATTTCCTTTTTACTTCTTGCGGCCGCCGCCTCCGCTATAGCATAGTACAGTACAGTACAGTACGGTACGGTTAGGCTTAGGCCGCCGGCGGACTTGATTTTCTTTTTACTTCTTGCGGCCGCCGCCTCCGCTATAGCATAGTACAGTACAGTAAGTACGGTAGGCTTAGGCCGCCGGCGGACTTGATTTTCTTTTTACTTCTTGCGGCCGCCGCCTCCGCTATAGCATAGTACACTACAGTACAGTACCGTACGGTAGGCTTAGGCCGCCGGCGGCTACTTTTATTTTCTTTTTACTTCTTGCGGCCGCCGCCTCCGCTATAGCATAGCAAAGTACAGTACAGTACCGTACGGTAGGCTTAGGCCGCCGGCGGACTTTATTTTCTTTTTACTTCTTGCGGCCGCCGCCCTCCGCTATAGCATAGTACAGTACAGTACCGTACGGTAGGCTTAGGCCGCCGGCGGACTTTATTTTCTTTTTACTTCTTGCGGCCGCCGCCTCCGCTATAGCATAGTACAGTACAGTACCGTACGGTAGGCTTAGGCCGCCGGCGGACTTTATTTTCTTTTTACTTCTTGCGGCCGCCGCCTCCGCTATAGCATAGTAAAGTACAGTACCGTACGGTAGGCTTAGGCCGCCGGCGGACTTTATTTTCTTTTTTACTTCTTGCGGACCGCCGCCTCCGCTATAGCATAGTACAGTACAGTACCGTACGGTAGGCTTAGGCCGCCGGCGGACTTTATTTTCTTTTTACTTCTTGCGGCCGCCGTCTCTCCGCTATAGCATAGTACAGTACAGTACCGTACGGTAGGCTTAGGCCGCCGGCGGACTTTATTTTCTTTTTACTTCTTGCGGCCGCCGCCTCCGCTATAGCATAGTACAGTACAGTACCGTACGGTAGGCTTAGGCCGCCGGCGGACTTTATTTTTTTTTTACTTCTTGCGGCCGCCACCTCCGCTATAGCATAGTACAGTACAGTACAGTACCGTACGGTAGGCTTAGGCCGCCGGCGGACTTTTATTTTTTTTTTTTACTTTCTTGCGGCCGCCGCCTCCGCTATAGCATAGTACAGTACAGTACCGTAACGTATAGGCTTAGGCCGCCGGCGGACTTTATTTTCTTTTTACTTCTTGCGGCCGCCACCTCCGCTATAGCATAGTACAGTACAGTACCGTACGGTAGTCTTAGGCCCGCCGGCGGGACTTTATTTTCTTTTTTACCTCTTGCGGTCGCCGCCTCCGCCATAGCATAGTACAGTACAGTACCGTACGGTAGGCTTAGGCCGCCGGCGGACTTTATTTTCTTTTTACTTCTTGCGGCCGCCGCCTCCGCTATAGCATAGTACAGTACAGTACCGTACGGTAGGCTTAGGCCTGCGGCGGACTTACTTTATTTTCTTTTTACTTCTTGCGGCCGCCGCCTCCGCTATAGCATAGTACAGTACAGTACCGTACGGTAGGCTTAGGCCGCGCCGCGACTTTTTATTTTCTTTTTACTTCTTGCGGCCGCCGCCTCCGCTATAGCATAGTACAGTACAGTACCGTACGGTAGGCTTTAGGCCGCCGGCGGACTTTATTTTTTTTTACTTCTTGCGGCCGCCACCTCCGCTATAGCATAGTACAGTACAGTACCGTACGTAGGCTTAGGCCGCCGGCGATTTTTTTTCTTTTTACTTCTTGCGACCGCCGCCTCCGCTATAGCATAATACAGTACAGTACCGTATGGTAGGCTTAGGCCGCCGGCGGACTTTATTTTCTTTTTACTTCTTGTGGTCGCCGCCTAGGCTATAGCATAGTACAGTACAGTACCGTACTGTAGGCTTAGGCCGCCGGTGGACTTTAATTTCTTTTTACTTCTTGCGGCCGCCACCTCCGCTATAGCATAGTACAGTACAGTACAGCACCGTACGGTAGGCTTAGGCCGCCGGCTTATTTTTACTTACTTTTATTTTCTTTTTCACTTCTTGCTGCCGCCGCCGCCTCCGCTATAGCATAGTACAGTACAGTACAGTACCGTACGGTAGGCTTAGACCGCCGGCGGACTTTATTTTCTTTTTACTTCTTGCGCGGCGGCCGCCGCCTCCGCTATAGCATAGTACACAGTACCGTACGGTAGGGCTTAGGCCGCCGGCGGACTTTATTTTCCTTTTTACTTCTTGCGGCCGCCACCTCCGCTATAGCATAGTATAGTACAGTACCGTATGGTAGGCTTAGGCCTCCCGGCGGACTTTATTTTCTTTTTACTTCTTGCGGCCGCCGCCTCCTCCGCTATAGCATAGTACAGTACAGTACCGTACGGTAGGCTTAGGCCGCCGGCGGACTTTATTTTCTTTTTACTTCTTGCGACCCGCCGCCTCCGCTATAGCATAGTACAGTACAGTACCGTACGTACGGTAGGCTTAGGCCGCCGGCGGTTTTTTATTTTTTTTTTTACTTCTTGCGGCCCGCCGCCTCTGCTATAGCATAGTACAGTACAGTACCGTACGGTAGGCTTAGGCCGCCGGCGGAACTTTATTTTCTTTTTACTTCTTGCGGCCGCCGCCTCCGCTATAGCATAGTACAGTACAGTACCGTACGGTAGGCTTAGGCCGCCGGCGGACTTTATTTTTTTTTTACTTCTTGCGCGGCCGCCGCCTCCGCTATAGCATAGTACAGTACAGTACCGTACGGTACGGTAGGCTTAGGCCGCCGGCGGACTTTATTTTCTTTTTACTTCTTGCGGCCGCCGCCTCCGCTATAGCATAGTACAGTACAGTACCGTACGGTAGGCTTAGGCCGCCGCCGGGCGAACTTTATTTTCTTTTTACTTCTTGCGGCCGCCGCCTCCGCTATAGCATAGTACAGTACAGTACCGTACGGTAGGCTTAGGCCGCGCGGCGGCGCATACTTTATTTTTTTTTTACTTCTTGCGGCCGCCGCCTCCGCTATAGCATAGTACAGTACAGTACAGTACCGTACGGTAGGCTTAGGCCGCCGGCGGACTTTATTTTTCTTTTTACTTCTTGCGGCCGCCGCCTCCGCTATAGCATAGTACAGTACAGTACAGTACGGTACGGTAGGCTTATTTTCGCGGGACTTTTATTTTCTTTTACTTTCTTGCGGCCGCCGCCTCCGCTATAGCATAGTACAGTACAGTACAGTACGGTAGGGTAGGCTTAGGCGCCGGCGGACTTTATTTTCTTTTTACTTCTTGCGGCCGCCGCCTCCGCTATAGCATAGTACAGTACAGTACCGTACGGTAGGCTTAGGCCGCCGGCGGGCTTTTTATTTTCTTTTTACTTCTTGCGGCCGCCGCCTCCGCTATAGCATAGTACAGTACAGTACGGGTAGGCTTAGGCCGCCGGCGGACTTTATTTTTTTTTTTACTTCTTGCGGCCGCCGCCTCCGCTATAGCATAGTACAGTACAGTACAGTACCGTACGGTAGGCTTAGGCCGCCGGCGGACTTTATTTTCTTTTTACTTCTTGCGGCCGCCGCCTCCGCTATAGCATAGTACAGTACAGTACCGTACCGTACGGTAGGCTTAGGCCGCCGGCGGACTTTATTTTCTTTTTACTTCTTGCGGCCGCCGCCTCCGCTATAGCATAGTACAGTACCGTACGGTAGGCTTTAGGCCGCCGGCGGACTTTTATTTTCTTTTTACTTCTTGCGGCCGCCGCCTCCGCTATAGCATAGTACAGTACAGTACAGTACCGTAACGGTAGGCTTAGGCCGCCGGCGGACTTTATTTTCTTTTTACTTTTTTGGCGGCCGCCGCCTCCGCTATAGCATAGTACAGTACAGTACAGTACCGTACGGTAGGCTTAGGCCGGCGGGGACTTTATTTTCTTTTTACTACTTCTTGCGGCGGCCGCCACCTCCGCTATAGCATAGTACAGTACAGTACCGTACGGTAGGCTTAGGGCCCGCCGGCGGACTTTATTTTTTCTTTTTACTTCTTGCGGCCGCCGCCTCCGCTATAGCATAGTACAGTACAGTACCGTACGGTAGGCTTAGGCCGCCGGCGACTTTATTTTCTTTTTACTTCTTGCGGCCGCCACCTCGCCGCCTCCATAGTACAGTACCGTACGGGTAGGCTTAGGC
The DNA here is from genome assembly GCA_963675895.2 of Styela plicata. Taxonomy (NCBI): domain Eukaryota; kingdom Metazoa; phylum Chordata; class Ascidiacea; order Stolidobranchia; family Styelidae; genus Styela; species Styela plicata. Next base: position 767,329 of record CAVMBJ020000003.1, read on the forward strand.
CGCCGGCGGACTTTTTTTTTTAGCACAGTACAGTACAGTACAGTACAGTATAGGTAGGCTTATTTTCGGCGGACTTTATTTTCTTTTTTCACTTCTTGCGGCCGCCGCCTCCGCTATAGCATAGTAAAGTACAGTACAGTACCGTACGGTAGGCTTTAGGCCGCCGCCGGCGGACTTTATTTTCTTTTTACTTCTTGCGGCCGCCGCCTCCGCTATAGCATAGTTACAGTACCGTACGGTAGGGTAGGCTTAGGCCGCCGGCGGACTTTATTTTCTTTTTACTTCTTGCGGCCGCCACCTCCGCTATAGCATAGTACAGTACAGTACCGTACGGTAGGCTTAGGCCGCCGGCGGACTTTATTTTTTTTTTACTTCTTGCGGCCGCCGCCTCCGCTATAGCATAGTACAGTACAGTACCGTACGGTAGGCTTAGGCCGCCGGCGGACTTTATTTTCTTTTTACTTCTTGCGGCCGCCGCCTCCGCTATATAGCATAGTACAGTACAGTACCGTACGGTAGGCTTAGGCCGCCGCGCGGTTTTTTTTTTCTTTTTTACTTCTTGCGGCCGCCCTCCGCTATAGCATAGTACAGTACAGTACCGTACGGTAGGCTTAGGCCGCCGGCGAACTTTATTTTCTTTTTTACTTCTTGCGGCCGCCGCCTCCGCAGCATAGTACAGTACAGTACAGTACCGTACGGTAGGCTTAGGCCGCCGGCGGACTTTATTTTTTTTTTTTTACTTCTTTGCGGCCGCCGCCTCCGCTATAGCATAGTACAGTACAGTACAGTACATTACAGCACTGTACGGTAGGCTTAGGCTTATTTTTACTTACTTTTATTTTCTTTTTACTTCTTGCTGCCGCCGCCTCCCGCTATAGCATAGTAAAGTACAGTACAGTACCGTACGGTAGGCTTAGGCCGCCGGCGGACTTTATTTTCTTTTTACTTCTTGCGGCCGCCGCCTCCGCTATAGCATAGTACAGTACAGTACCGTACGGTAGGCTTAGGCCGCCGGCGGACTTTATTTTTTTTTTACTTCTTGCGGCCGCCGCCTCCGCTATAGCATAGTACAGTACAGTACAGTACCGTACGGTAGGCTTAGGCCGCCGGCGGACTTTATTTTTTTTTTTACTTCTTGCGGCCGCCGCCTCCGCTATAGCATAGTACAGTACAGTACGTACGGTAGGCTTAGGCCGCCGGCGGACTTTATTTTTTTTTTTTACTTCTTGCGGCCGCCGCCTCCGCTATAGCATAGTACAGTACAGTACGTACCGTAGGCTTAGGCCGCCGGCGGCTTTATTTTTCTTTTTACTTCTTGCGGCCGCCGCCTCCGCTATAGCATAGTACAGTACAGTACCGTACGGTAGGCTTAGGCCGCCGGCGGACTTTATTTTCTTTTTACTTCTTGCGGCCGCCGCCTCCGCTATAGCATAGTACAGTACAGTACCGTACGGTAGGCTTAGGCCCGCCGGCGGACTTTATTTTCTTTTTACTTCTTGCGGCCGCCGCCTCCGCTATAGCATAGTACAGTACAGTACCGTACGGTAGGCTTAGGCCGCCGGCGGACTTTATTTTTTTTTTTACTTCTTTGCGGCCGCCGCCTCCGCTATAGCATAGTATAGTACAGTACAGTACCGTACGGTAGCTTAGGCCGCCGGCGGGCGGACTTTATTTTCTTTTTACTTTCTTGCGGCCACGCCGCCTCCGCTATAGCATAGTACAGTACAGTACAGCACCGTACGGTAGGCTTAGGCCGCGGGCTTACTTTTATTTTCTTTTTACTTCTTGCGGCCGCCGCCTCCGCTATAGCATAGTAGTACAGTACAGTACCGTACGGTAGGCTTAGGCCGCCGGCGGACTTTATTTTCTTTTTACTTCTTGCGGCCGCCGCCTCCGCTATAGCATAGTACAGTACAGTACCGTACGGTAGGCTTAGGCCGCCGGCGGACTTTATTTTCTTTTTACTTCTTCTTGCGGCCGCCGCCGCCTCCGCTATAGCATAGTACAGTACAGTACCGTACGGTAGGCTTAGGCCGCCGGCGGACTTTATTTTCTTTTTACTTCTTGCGGCCGCCGCCTCCGCTATAGCATAGTACAGTACAGTACCGTACGGTAGGCTTAGGCCGCCGGCGGACTTTATTTTTCTTTTTACTTCTTGCGCGGCCGCCGCCTCCGCTATAGCATAGTACAGTACACAGTACCGTACGGTAGGCTTAGGCCGCCGGCGGGACTTTATTTTCTTTTTACTTCTTGCGGCCGCCGCCTCTCTGCTATAGCATAGTACAGTACAGTACCGTACGGTAGGCTTAGGCCGCCGGCGGGACTTTATTTTTTTTTTACTTCTTGCGGCCGCCGCCTCCGCTATAGCATAGTACAGTACAGTACAGTACCGTACGGTAGGCTTAGGCCGCCGGCGGACTTTATTTTCTTTTTACTTCTTGCGGCCGCCGCCTCCGCTATAGCATAGTACAGTACAGTACAGTACCGTACGGTAGGCTTAGGCCGCCGGCGGACTTTATTTTCTTTTTACTTCTTTGCGGCCGCCGCCTCCGCTATAGCATAGTAGTACAGTACAGTACCGTACGGTAGGCTTAGGCCGCCGGCGGACTTTATTTTCTTTTACTTCTTGCGGCCGCCGCCCCCGCTATAGCATAGTACAGTACAGTACAGTACGGTACGGTAGGCTTAGGCCGCGGGCGGACTTTATTTTCTTTTTACTTCTTGCGCGCCGCCGCCTCCGCTATAGCATAGTACAGTACAGTACAGTACAGTACCGTACGGTAGGCTTAGGCCGCCGGCGGACTTTATTTTCTTTTTACTTCTTGCGCGCCGCCGCCTCCCGCTATAGCATAGTACAGTACAGTACAGTACGTACGGTAGGCTTAGGCCGCCGGCGGACTTTATTTTCTTTTTACTTCTTGCGGCCGCCGCCTCCGCTATAGCATAGTACAGTACAGTACAGTACCGTACGGTAGGCTTAGGCCGCCGGCGGACTTTATTTTTTCTTTTTACTTCTTGCGGCCGCCGCCTCCGCTATAGCATAGTACAGTACAGTACAGTACGGTAGGTAGGCTTAGGCCGCCGCGGGCTTTTATTTTTTTTTACTTCTTGCGGCCGCCGCCTCCGCTATACGCATAGTACAGTACAGTACCGTACGGTAGGCTTAGGCCGCCGGCGGACTTTATTTTCTTTTTACTTCTTGCGGCCGCCGCCTCCGCTATAGCATAGTACAGTACAGTACCGTACGGTAGGCTTAGGCCGCCGGCGACTTTATTTTCTTTTTACTTCTTGCGGCCGCCGCCTCCGCTATAGCATAGTACAGTACAGTACCGTACGGTAGTAGCTTAGGCCGCCGGCGGACTTTATTTTCTTTTTTTACTTCTTGCGGCCGCCGCCTCCGCTATAGCATAGTACAGTACAGTACAGTACCGTACGGTAGGCTTAGGCCGCCGGCGGACTTTATTTTTCTTTTTACTTCTTGCGGCCCGCCGCCTCCGCTATAGCATAGTACAGTACAGTACCGTACGGTAGGCTTAGGCCGCCGGCGGACTTTATTTTCTTTTTACTTCTTGCGGCCGCCGCCTCCGCTATATACATAGTAGTACAGTACAGTACGGTACCGTACGGTAGGCTTAGAGGCCGCCGGCGGACTTTATTTTTCTTTTTACTTCTTGCGGCCGCCGCCTCCGCTATAGCATAGTACAGTACAGTACAGTACCGTACGGTAGGCTTAGGCCGCCGGCGGACTTTATTTTCTTTTTACTTCTTGCGGCCGCCCGCCTCCGCTATAGCATAGTAGTATAGTACAGTACAGTACCGTACGGTAGGCTTAGGCCGCCGCGGGCTTTATTTTTTTTTTTACTTCTTGCGGCCGCCGCCTCCGCTATAGCATAGTACAGTACAGTACCGTACGGTAGGCTTAGGCGCCGGCGGACTTTATTTTCTTTTTACTTCTTTGCGGCCGCCGCCGCCTCCGCTATAGCATAGTACAGTACAGTACAGTACAGTACGGTAGGTACGGTAGGCTTAGGCCGCCGGCGGCCGCCACTTTATTTTTACTTTTTTTACTTCTTGCGGCCGCCGCCTCCGCTATAGCATATAGTACAGTACAGTACCGTACGGTAGGTAGGTTTAGGCTTAGGCCGCCGGCGGACTTTTATTTTTTTTTTTTACTTCTTGCGGCCGCCGCCTCCGCTATAGCATAGTACAGTACAGTACCGTACGGTAGGCTTAGGCCGCCGGCGGACTTTATTTTTTTTTTACTTCTTGCGGCCGCCGCCTCCGCTATATATAGTATAGTACAGTACAGTACCGTACGGTAGGCTTAGGCCGCCGGCGGACTTTATTTTCTTTTTACTTCTTGCGGCCGCCACCTCCTCCGCTATAGCATAGTACAGTACAGTACAGTACCGTACGTAGGCTTAGGCCGCCGGCGGACTTTATTTTCTTTTTACTTGCTTGCCGCCGCCGCCTCCGCTATAGCATAGTACAGTACAGTACCGTACGGTAGGCTTAGGCCGCCGGCGGACTTTATTTTCTTTTTACTTCTTGCGGCCCGCCGCCTCCGCTATAGCATAGTACAGTACAGTACAGTACCGTACGGTAGGCTTAGGCTTAGGCCGCCGGCGGACTTTTTTTTCTTTTTACTTCTTGCGGCCGCCGCCTCTCCGCTATAGCATAGTACAGTACAGTACCGTACGGTAGGCTTAGGCGCCGGCGGACTTTATTTTTTTTTTTACTTCTTGCGGCCGCCGCTCCGCCGCTATAGCATAGTATAGTACAGTACAGTACCGTACGGTAGGCTTAGGCCGCCGGCGGACTTTATTTTCTTTTTTACTTCTTGCGGCCGCCGCCTCGCTATAGCATAGTACAGTACAGTACCGTACGGTAGGCTTAGGCCGCCGGCGGACTTTATTTTTTTTTTACTTCTGCGCGGCCGCCGCCTCCGCTATAGCATAGTACAGTACAGTACCGTACGGTAGGCTTAGGCCGCCGGCGGACTTTATTTTCTTTTTACTTCTTGCGGCCGCCGCCTCCGCTATAGCATAGTACAGTACAGTACCGTACGGTAGGCTTAGGCCGCCGGCGGACTTTATTTTCTTTTTACTTCTTGCGGCCGCCGCCTCCGCTATAGCATAGTACAGTACAGTACAGTACGGTAGGTAGGCTAGGCCGCCGGCGGACTTTATTTTCTTTTTACTTCTTGCGGCCGCCGCCGCCTCCTCCGCTATAGCATAGTACAGTACAGTACCGTACGGTAGGCTTAGGCCGCCGGCGGCTTTATTTTTCTTTTTACTTCTTGCGGCGGTCGCGCCGCCTCCGCTATAGCATAGTAGTACAGTACAGTACCGTACGGTAGGCTTAGGCCGCCGGCGGACTTTATTTTCTTTTTACTTCTTGCGGCCGCCGCCTCCGCGCTATAGCATAGTACAGTACAGTACAGTACGGTACCGTACGGTAGGCTTAGGCCGCGCGCGCGGACTTTATTTTATTTTTTTTTACTTCTTGCGGCCGCCGCCTCCCGCTATAGCATAGTACAGTAAGTACAGTACAGTACCGTACGGTAGGCTTAGGCCGCCGGCGGACTTTATTTTCTTTTTTACTTCTTGCGGCCGCCGCCTCCGCTATAGCATAGTACAGTACAGTACAGTACGTACGGTAGGCTTAGGCCGCCGGCGGACTTTATTTTTTTTTTTACTTCTTGCGGCCGCGCCGCCCTCCGCTATAGCATAGTACAGTACAGTACCGTACGGTAGGCTTAGGCCGCCGGCGGACTTTATTTTTTTTTTTTTTCTTGCGCGCCGCCGCCTCCGCTCCGCTATAGCATAGTACAGTACAGTACAGTACCGTACGGTAGGCTTAGGCCGCCGGCGGACTTTATTTTTTTTTTACTTCTTGCGGCCGCCGCCTCCGCTATAGCATAGTACAGTACAGTACAGTACGTACGGTAGGCTTAGGCCGCCGCCGGCGGACTTTATTTTTTTTTTTTTCTTCTTGCGGCCGCCGCCTCCGCTATAGCATAGTAGTACAGTACAGTACCGTACGGTAGGCTTAGGCCGCCGGCGGACTTTATTTTCTTTTTACTTCTTGCGGCCGCCACCTCCGCTATAGCATAGTACAGTACAGTACAGTACCGTACGGTAGGCTTAGGCCGCCGGCGGACTTTATTTTTTTTTTTTTACTTCTTGCGGCCGCCGCCTCCGCTATAGCATAGTACAGTACAGTACCGTACGGTAGGCTTAGGCCGCCGGCGGACTTTATTTTCTTTTTACTTTTTGCGGCCGCCGCCTCCGCTATAGCATAGTACAGTACAGTACCGTACGGTAGGCTTAGGCCGCCGCGGCGACTTTATTTTCTTTTTTACTTCTTGCGGTCGCCGCCTCCGCTATAGCATAGTACAGTACAGTACAGTACCGTACGGGCTTAGGCCGCCGGCGGACTTTATTTTCTTTTTACTTCTTGCGGCCGCCGCCTCCGCTATAGCATAGTACAGTACAGTACAGTACCGTACGGTAGGCTTAGGCCGCCGGCGGACTTTTATTTTCTTTTTACTTCTTGCGGCCGCCGCCTCCGCTATAGCATAGTACAGTACAGTACCGTACGGTAGGCTTACGGTAGGCTTAGGCCGCCGGCGGACTTTATTTTCTTTTTACTTCTTGCGGCCGCCGCCTCCGCTATAGCATAGCATAGTACAGTACAGTACCGTACGGTAGGCTTAGGCCGCCGGCGGACTTTATTTTTCTTTTTACTTTCTTGCGGCCGCGCCGCCTCCGCTATAGCATAGTACAGTACAGTACAGTACCGTACGGTAGGCTTAGGCCGCCGGCGGACTTTATTTTCTTTTTACTTCTTGCGGCCGCCGCCTCCGCTATAGCATAGTACAGCTATAGCTATAGCATAGTACAGTACAGTACAGTACGTACGGTAGGCTAGGCTTTTTCGGGCTTTTTTTTATTTTTTTTTTACTTCTTGCGGCCGCCGCCTCCGCTATAGCATAGTACAGTACAGTACAGTACCGTACGGTAGGCTTAGGCCGCCGGCGGACTTTTATTTTCTTTTTTTTACTTCTTGCGGCCGCCGCCTCCGCTATAGCATAGTATAGTACAGTACCGTACGGTAGGCTTAGGCCGGCGGCGCCGGCGGACTTTATTTTCTTTTTACTTCTTGCGGCCGCCGCCTCTCTATAGCAGCATAGTACAGTACAGTACCGTACGGTAGGCTTAGGGCCGCCGGCGGACTTTTATTTTCTTTTTTACTTCTTGCGGCGGCGCCGCCTCCGCTATAGCATAGTACAGTACAGTACAGTACCGTACGGTAGGCTTAGGCCGCCGGCGGACTTTATTTTCTTTTTTACTTCTTGCGGCCGCCGCCTCCGCTATAGCATAGTACAGTACAGTACCGTACGGTAGGCTTAGGCCGCCGGCGGACTTTATTTTCTTTTTACTTCTTGCGGCCGCCGCCTCCTCCGCTATAGCATAGTACAGTACAGTACAGTACGGTAGGCTTAGGCCGCCGCGGCGGACTTTATTTTCTTTTTACTTCTTGCGGCCGCCGCCGCCTCCGCTATAGCATAGTACAGTACACAGTACCGTACGGGTAGGCTTAGGCCGCCGCCGGCGGACTTTTATTTTTTTTTTTACTTCTTGCGGCCGCCGCCTCCGCTATAGCATAGCATAGTACAGTACAGTACGTACGGTAGGCTTAGGCCGCGGCGGACTTTATTTTCTTTTTTTACTTCTTGCGGCCGCCGCCTCCGCTATAGCATAGTACAGTACAGTACAGTACGGTAGGCTTAGGCCGCCGGCGGACTTTATTTTTTTTTTACTTCTTGCGGCCGCCGCCTCCCTATAGCATAGTACAGTACAGTACAGTACGTACGGTAGGCTTAGGCCGCCGGCGGACTTTATTTTCTTTTTTACTTCTTGCGGCCGCGGCCGCCTCCCTCCGCTATAGCATAGTACAGTACAGTACAGTACGGTAGGTAGGCTTAGGCCCGCCGGCGGACTTTATTTTTTTTTTTTTTCACTTCTTGCGGCCGCCGCCGCCTCCGCTATAGCATAGTATAGTACAGTACAGTACCGTACCGTACGGTAGGCTTAGGCCGCCGGCGGACTTTATTTTCTTTTTACTTCTTGCGGCCGCCGCCTCCGCTATAGCATAGTACAGTACAGTACCGTACGGTAGGGTAGGCTTAGGCCGCCGGCGGACTTTATTTTCTTTTTTTTTACTTCTTGCGGCCGCCGCCTCGCCTCTATGCATAGCATAGTACAGTACAGTACCGTACGGTAGGCTTAGGCCGCCGGCGGACTTTATTTTTTTTTTTTTCTTGCTTGCGGCCGCCGCCTCCGCTATAGCATAGTACAGTACAGTACAGTACCGTACGGTAGGCTTAGGGCCGCCGGCGGACTTTATTTTCTTTTTTTACTTCTTGCGGCCGCCGCCTCCGCTATAGCATAGTACAGTACAGTACAGTACGGGTAGGCTTAGGCCGCCGGCGGACTTTATTTTCTTTTTTACTTCTTGCGGCCGCCGCCTCCGCTATAGCATAGTACAGTACAGTACCGTACGGTAGGCTTAGGCCGCCGGCGGACTTATTTTTTTTTTACTTCTTTTTGCGGCCGCCGCGCCTCCGCTATATAGCATAGTACAGTACAGTACCGTACGTACGGTAGGCTTAGGCCGCCGGCGGGCTTTTATTTTCTTTTTACTTCTTCTTGCGGCGCCGCCTCCGCTATAGCATAGTACAGTACAGTACAGTACGTACGGTAGGCTTAGGCCGCCGGCGGACTTTATTTTCTTTTTACTTCTTGCGGCCGCCCGCCTCCGCTATAGCATAGTACAGTACAGTACAGTACCGTACGGTAGGCTTAGGCCGCCGGCGGGCTTTATTTTCTTTTTACTTTCTTGCGGCCGCCGCCTCCGCTATATAGCATAGTACAGTACAGTACAGTACGGTACGGTAGGCTTAGGCCGCCGGCGGACTTTATTTTCTTTTTACTTCTTGCGGCCGCCGCCGCCTCCGCTATAGCATAGTACAGTACAGTACCGTACGGTAGGCTTAGGCCGCCGGCGGACTTTATTTTCTTTTTTTACTTCTTGCGGCCCGCCGCCTCCGCTATAGCATAGTACAGTACAGTACAGTACGGTAGGCTTAGGCCGCCGGCGGGCTTTATTTTCTTTTTTTTTTACTTCTTGCGGCCGCCGCCTCCGCTATAGCATAGCATAGTACAGTACAGTACCGTACGGTAGGCTTAGGCCGCCGGGCGGACTTTATTTTTTTTTTACTTCTTGCGGCCGCCGCCCTCCGCTATAGCATAGTACAGTACAGTACAGTACCGTACGGTAGGGCTTAGGCCGCCGGCGGACTTTATTTTTTTTTTTACTTCTTGCGGCCGCCGCCTCCGCTATAGCATAGTACAGTACAGTACAGTACCGTACGGTAGGCTTAGCCCCCGGCGGGCTTTTTTTTTTTTTTTACTTCTTGCGGCCGCCGCCTCCGCTATAGCATAGTACAGTACAGTACCGTACGGTAGGCTTAGGCCGCCGGCGGGGCTTTTTTTTTTTTTTTTTACTTCTTGCGGCGCCCGCCTCCGCCTATATAGCATAGTACAGTACAGTACCGTACGTACGTAGGCTTAGGCCGCCGGCATACTTTATTTTCTTTTTTACTTCTTGCGGCCGCCGCCTCCGCTATAGCATAGTACAGTACAGTACAGTACGGTACGGTAGGCTTAGGCCGCGGCGGCTTTTTTTTTTTTTTTTTTACTTGCGGCGCCGCCTCGCGCTATAGCATAGTACAGTACAGTACCGTACGGTAGGCTTAGGCCGCCGGCGGACTTTATTTTTTTTTTTACTTTTTGCGGCCGCCGCCTCCCTATAGCATAGTACAGTACAGTACCGTACGGTAGGCTTAGGCCGCCGGCGGACTTTATTTTTCTTTTTACTTCTTGCGGCCGCCGCCTCCGCTATAGCATAGTACAGTACAGTACCGTACGGTAGGCTTAGGCCGCCGGCGGACTTTATTTTCTTTTTACTTCTTGGCCGCTTTATAGCATAGTACAGCTATAGGCTTAGCCGCCGGCGCTTTATTTTCTTTTTACCTACTTGCGGTACAGTACAGTACAGTACAGTACGTACGGTAGGCTTAGGCTTAGGCCGCGGCGGACTTTATTTTCTTTTTACTTCTTGCGGCGCCGCCGCCTCCGCTATAGCATAGTACAGTACAGTACAGTACGTACGGTAGGCTTAGGCCGCCGGCGGACTTTATTTTCTTTTTTTTCTTGCGGCCGCCGCCTCCGCTATAGCATAGTACAGTACAGTACAGTACGTACGGTAGGCTTAGGCCGCCGGCGGACTTTTTTTTTTTTTTACTTCTTGCGGCCGCCGCCTCCGCTATAGCATAGTACAGTACAGTACCGTACGGTAGGCTTAGGCCGCCGGCGGACTTTATTTTCTTTTTACTTCTTGCGGCCGCCGCCTCCGCTATAGCATAGTACAGTACAGTACAGTACCGTACGGTAGGCTAGGCCGCTTAGGCCGCGGCGGACTTTATTTTCTTTTTACTTCTTGCGGCCGCCGCCTCCTCCGCTATAGCATAGTACAGTACAGTACCGTACGGTAGGCTTAGGCCGCCGGCGGACTTTTATTTTTTTTTTTACTTCTTGCGGCCGCCGCCGCTCCTCCGCTATAGCATAGTACAGTACAGTACCGTACGGTAGGCTTAGGCCGCCGGCGGACTTTATTTTTTTTTACTTCTTGCGGCTCCCGCCTCCGCTATAGCATAGTACAGTACAGTACAGTACAGTACGGTAGGCTTAGGCCGCGCCGGCGGACTTTATTTTCTTTTTACTTCTTGCGGCCGCCGCCTCCGCTATAGCATAGTACAGTACAGTACAGTACCGTACGGTAGGCTTAGGCCGCCGGCGGGCTTTTTATTTTCTTTTTTTTTTCTTGCTTGCCGCCCGCTCCGCTATAGCATAGTAGTACAGTACAGTACCGTACGGTAGGCTTAGGCCGCCGGCGGACTTTATTTTTTTTTTTTTTCTTGCGGCCGCCGCCTCCGCTATAGCATAGTACAGTACAGTACCGTACGGTAGGCTTAGGCCGCCGGCGGACTTTATTTTTTTTTTTTTACTCTTGCGGCCGCCGCCTCCGCTATAGCATAGCATAGTACAGTACAGTACCGTACGTAGGCTTAGGCCGCCGGCGGGACTTTATTTTTTTTTTTTTCTTTGCGGCCGCCGCCTCCGCTATAGCATAGTACAGTACAGTACCGTACGGTAGGCTTAGGCCGCCGGCGGACTTTATTTTTTTTTACTTCTTGCGGCCGCCGCCTCCGCTATAGCATAGTATAGTACAGTACCAGTACGTACGGTAGGCTTAGGCCGCCGGCGGACTTTATTTTTTTTTTTACTTCTTGCGGCCGCCGCCTCCGCTATAGCATAGTACAGTACAGTACCGTACGGTAGGCTTAGGCCGCCGGCGGACTTTATTTTTTTTTTTTTTTTTCTTGCGGCCGCCGCCTCCGCTATAGCATAGTACAGTACAGTACCGTACGGTAGGCTTAGGCCGCCGGCGGACTTTTTTTTTTTTTTTTACTTCTTGCGGCCGCCGCCTCTGCTATAGCATAGTACAGTACAGTACCGTACGGTAGGCTTAGGCCGCCGGCGGCTTTATTTATTTTTTTTTACTTCTTGCGGCCGCCGCCGCCTCCGCTATAGCATAGTACAGTACAGTACCGTACGGTAGGCTTAGGCCGCCGGCGGACTTTATTTTTTTTTTACTTCTTGCGGCGCCGCCTCCGCTATAGCATAGTACAGTACAGTACAGTACCGTACGGTAGGCTTAGGCCGCCGGCGGACTTTATTTTTTTTTTTACTTCTTGCGGCCGCCGCCTCCCGCTATAGCATAGTACAGTACAGTACAGTACCGTACGGTAGGCTTAGGCTTATTTTTACTTACTTTTTTTTTTTTTTTACTTCTTGCTGCCGCCGCCGCCTCCGCTATAGCATAGCATAGTACAGTACAGTACCGTACGGTAGGCTTAGGCCGCCGGCGGACTTTATTTTTTTTTACTTCTTGCGGCCGCCGCCTCCCGCTATAGCATAGTACAGTACAGTACCGTACGGTAGGCTTAGGCCGCCGGCGGACTTTATTTTTTTTTTTTTTTCTTGCGGCCGCCGCCTCCTCCGCTAAGCATAGCATAGTACAGTACAGTACCGTACGGTAGGCTTAGGCCCGCCGGCGGACTTTATTTTCTTTTTTTACTTCTTGCGGCCGCCGCCCTCCGCTATAGCATAGTACAGTACAGTACAGTACGGTAGGTAGGCTTAGGCCGCCGGCGGACTTTATTTTCTTTTTTTTTTTCTTGCGGCCGCCGCCTCCGCTATAGCATAGTACAGTACAGTACCGTACGGTAGGCTTAGGCGCCGGCGGACTTTATTTTTTTTTTTTTTCTTGCGGCCGCCGCGCCTCCGCTATAGCATAGCAGTACAGTACAGTACCGTACGGTAGGCTTAGGCCGCCGGCGGACTTTATTTTTTTTTTACTTCTTGCGGCCGCCGCCTCCGCTATAGCATAGTACAGTACAGTACCGTACGGTAGGCTTAGGCCGCCGGCGGCTTTTTTTTTTTTTTTTTTTGCTTGCGCGGCCGCCTCTCCGCTATAGCATAGCATAGTACAGTACAGTACCGTACGGTAGGCTTAGGCCGCCGGCGGACTTTATTTTCTTTTTTTACTTCTTGCGGCCGCCGCCTCCGCTATAGCATAGTAGCAGTACAGTACAGTACCGTACGGTAGGCTTAGGCCGCCGGCATTTACTTTATTTTTTTTTTACTTCTTGCGGCCGCCGCCGCCCTCCGCTATAGCATAGTACAGTACAGTACCGTACGGTAGGCTTAGGCCGCCGGCGGACTTTATTTTTTTTTTTTTTTCTTCTTGCGGCGCGCCGCCTCCGCTATAGCATAGTACAGTACACAGTACCGTACGGTAGGCTTAGGCCGCCGGCGGCTTTATTTTTTTTTTACTTTTTGCGGCCGCCGCCTCCTCCGCTATAGCATAGTACAGTACAGTACAGTACCGTACGGTAGGCTTAGGCCGCCGGCGGACTTTATTTTTTCTTTTTACTTCTTGCGGCCGCCGCCTCCGCTATAGCATAGTACAGTACAGTACCGTACGGTAGGCTTAGGCCGCCGGCGGACTTTATTTTTTTTTTTTTCTTGCGGCCGCCGCCGCCTCCGCGCTATAGCATAGTACAGTACAGTACCGTACGGTAGGCTTAGGCCGCCGGCGGACTTTATTTTCTTTTTTTTTTTGCGGCCGCCCGCCTCCGCTATAGCATAGTACAGTACAGTACAGTACAGTACCGTACGGTAGGTTTAGGCCGCCGGCGGGCTTTATTTTTTTTTTTACTTCTTGCGGCCGCCGCCTCCTCTATAGCATAGCATAGTACAGTACAGTACCGTACGGTAGGCTTAGGCCGCCGGCGGACTTTATTTTCTTTTTACTTCTTGCGGCGCCGCCTCTCCTATAGCATAGTACAGTACAGTACAGTACCGTACGGTAGGCTTAGGCCGCCGGCGGACTTTATTTTCTTTTTTACTTCTTGCGGCCGCCGCCTCCGCTATAGCATAGTACAGTACAGTACCAGTACGGTACGGTAGGCTTAGGCCGCCGGCGGGCTTTATTTTTTTTTTTTTTTTACTTTCTTGCGGCCGCCGCCGCCTCCGCTATAGCATAGTAGTACAGTACAGTACAGTACGGTAGGGTAGGCTTAGGCCGCCGGCGGCGGACTTTATTTTTTTTTTTACTTCTTGCGGCCGCCGCCTCCCGCTATAGCATAGTACAGTACAGTACCGTACGGTAGGCTTAGGCCGCCGGCGGACTTTATTTTTTTTTTTTTTCTTGCGGCCGCCGCCTCCGCTATAGCATAGTACAGTACACAGTACCGTACGGTAGGCTTAGGCCGCCGGCGGACTTTATTTTCTTTTTACTTCTTGCGGCGCCGCCCCTCCGCTATAGCATAGTACAGTACAGTACAGTACGGTACGGTAGGCTTAGGCCGCCGGCGGACTTTATTTTTTTTTTTTTCTTGCGGCCGCCGCCTCCGCTATAGCATAGTAGTACAGTACAGTACCGTACGGTAGGCTTAGGCCGCCGGCGGACTTTATTTTTTTTTTTTACTTCTTGCGGCCGCCGCCTCCGCTATAGCAGTACAGTACAGTACAGTACAGTACGTACGGTAGGCTTAGGCCTTGCGGCGGCCGCCCGGCGGACTTTATTTTCTTTTTTTTACTTAGGCTTAGGCCGGCGGCGGACTTTTTTTTTTTTTACTTCTTGCGGGTCGCCGCCTAGGCTATAGCATAGTACAGTACAGTACAGTACGGTACGGTAGGCTTAGGCCGCCGGCGGACTTTTTTTTTTCTTTTTACTTCTTGCGGCCGCCGCCTCCGCTATAGCATAGTACAGTACAGTACAGTACCGTACGGTAGGCTTAGGCCGCCGGCGGCTTTTTTTTTTTTTTTTACTTCTTGCGGCCGCCGCCTCCGCTATAGCATAGTACAGTACAGTACCGTACGGTAGGCTTAGGCCGCCGGCGGACTTTATTTTTTTTTTTTTTTCTTGCGGCCGCCGCCTCCGCTATAGCATAGTATAGTACAGTACAGTACCGTACGGTAGGCTTAGGCCGCCGGCGGACTTTATTTTTTTTTTTACTTTCTTGCGGCCGCCGCCTCCGCTATAGCATAGTAGTACAGTACAGTACGGTAGGCTTAGGCCGCCGGCGGGCTTTTTTTTTTTTTTACTTCTTGCGGCCGCCGCCTCCGCTATAGCATAGTACAGTACAGTACCGTACGGTAGGCTTAGGCCGCCGGCGGACTTTATTTTTTTTTTTTTTTTTTTTTACTTCTTGCCGCCGCCTCCGCTATAGCATAGTACAGTACAGTACAGTACGGTAGGGTAGGCTTAGGCCGCCGGCGGACTTATTTTTTTTTTACTTTTCTTGCGGCCGCCGCCTCCGCTATAGCATAGTACAGTACAGTACAGTACGTACGGTAGGCTTAGGCCGCCGGCGGACTTTATTTTCTTTTTACTTCTTGCGGCCGCCGCCTCCGCTATAGCATAGTACAGTACAGTACAGTACCGTACGGTAGGCTTAGGCCGCCGGCGGACTTTATTTTTTTTTTTTTACTTTTTGCGGCCGCCGCCTCCTCCGCTATAGCATAGTACAGTACAGTACCGTACGGTAGGCTTAGGCCGCCGGCGGACTTTATTTTTTTTTTTACTTCTTGCGGCCGCCGCCTCCGCTATAGCATAGTACAGTACAGTACAGTACGGTAGGTAGGGCCGCCGGCGCCGCCGCGGCGGACTTTATTTTCTTTTTACTTCTTGCGGCCGCCGCCGCCTCCGCTATAGCATAGTACAGTACAGTACAGTACGGTAGGCTTAGGCCGCCGGCGGACTTTATTTTCTTTTTACTTCTTGCGGCCCGCCGCCCTCCGCTATAGCATAGTACAGTACAGTACAGTACGGTAGGTAGGCTTAGGCCGCCGGCGGACTTTATTTTTTTTTTTTTTTTTTTTACTTGCGGCCGCCGCCTCCGCTATAGCATAGTACAGTACAGTACCGTACGGTAGGCTTAGGCCGCCGGCGGACTTTATTTTTTTTTTTACTTCTTGCGGCCGCCCGCCCTCCGCTATAGCATAGTACAGTACAGTACCGTACGGTAGGCTTAGGCCGCCGGCGGACTTTTTTTTTTTTTTACTTCTTGCGGCCGCCGCCTCCGCTATAGCATAGTACAGTACAGTACAGTACGGTAGGCTTAGGCCGCCGGCGGACTTTAGGCTTGCGGCCCGCCGGCGCATATTTTCTTTTACTTTTAGGCCCGCCGGCGGACTTTATTTTCTTTCTCTTCTTGCGGCCGCCGCCTCCGCTATAGCATAGTACAGTACAGTACAGTACGTACGGTAGGCTTAGGCCGCCGGCGGACTTTATTTTTTTTTTTTTTTTCTTGCGGCCGCCGCCTCCGCTATAGCATAGTACAGTACAGTACCACGTACGGTAGGCTTAGGCCGCCGGCGGACTTTATTTTTTTTTTACTTCTTGCGGCCGCCGCCTCCGCTATAGCATAGTACAGTACAGTACAGTACCGTACGGTAGGCTTAGGCCGCCGGCGGGCTTTATTTTTTTTTTTTTTTTTCTTTGCGGCCGCCGCCGCTCCGCTATAGCATAGTACAGTACAGTACCAGTACGGTAGGTAGGCCGCCGGCCGCCGGCTTTTATTTTCTTTTTACTTCTTGCGGCGCCGCCTCCGCTATAGCATAGTACAGTACAGTACCGTACGGTAGGCTTAGGCCGCCGGCGGACTTTTTATTTTCTTTTTACTTTTTTTTTTTTTTTTTACTTCTTGCCGCCGCCTCCGCTATAGCATAGTACAGTACAGTACAGTACGGTAGGCTTAGGCCGCCGGCGGACTTTATTTTTTTTTTTTACTTCTTGCGGCCGCCGCCTCCGCTATAGCATAGTACAGTACAGTACAGTACGGGTAGGTTTAGGCCGCCGGCGGACTTTATTTTTTTTTTTTTTTTTTGCGGCCGCCTCCTCCGCTATAGCATAGTACAGTACAGTACAGTACGTAGGCTTAGGCCGCCGGCGGACTTTATTTTTTTTTTTTACTCTTGCGGCCGCCGCCTCCGCTATAGCATAGTACAGTACAGTACCGTACGGTAGGCTTAGGCCGCCGGCGGACTTTTTTTTTTTTTTACTTCTTGCGGCCGCCGCCTCCGCTATAGCATAGTACAGTACAGTACCGTACGGTAGGCTAGGGTCGCCGGCGGCTTTATTTTTTTTTTTTTTTCTTGCGGTCGCCGCCTCCTATATAGCATAGTACAGTACAGTACCGTACGGTAGGCTTAGGCCGCCGGCGGACTTTATTTTCTTTTTACTTCTTGCGGCCGCCGCCTCCGCTATAGCATAGTACAGTACAGTACAGTACAGTACGGTAGGCTTAGCCCGCCGGCGGGCTTTATTTTTTTTTTTTTTTTTTGCGGCGCCGCCGCCTCCGCCTATAGCATAGTACAGTACAGTACAGTACCGTACGGTAGGCTTAGGCGCCGGCGGACTTTATTTTTTTTTTTACTTCTTGCGGCCGCCGCCTCCTCGCTATAGCATAGTACAGTACAGTACAGTACCGTACGGTAGGCTTAGGCCGCCGCGGGCTTTTTTTTTTTTTTTACTTGCTTGCGGCCGCCGCCTCCGCTATAGCATAGTACAGTACAGTACAGTACCGTACGGTAGGCTTAGGCCGCCGGCGGACTTTATTTTTTTTTTTACTTCTTGCGGCCGCCGCCTCCGCTATAGCATAGTACAGTACAGTACAGTACCGTACGGTAGGCTTAGGCCGCCGGCGGACTTTTATTTTTTTTTTTTTTTCTTGCTTGCCGCCGCCTCTCGCTATAGCATAGTACAGTACAGTACAGTACCGTACGGTAGGCTTAGGCCGCCGGCGGACTTTTATTTTCTTTTTACTTCTTGCGGCCGCCGCCTCCGCTATAGCATAGTACAGTACAGTACAGTACGGTACGGTAGGCTTAGGCGCCGGGCGGACTTTATTTTTTTTTTACTTCTTGCGGCCGCCGCCTCCGCTATAGCATAGTATAGTACAGTACAGTACCGTACGGTAGGCTTAGGCCGCCGCGCGGACTTTATTTTTTTTTTTACTTCTTGCGGCCGCCGCCTCCGCTATAGTATAGTACAGTACAGTACAGTACGGTAGGCTTAGGCCGCCGGCGGCTTTATTTTTTTTTTACTTCTTTCTTGCGGCCGCCCCGCTATAGCTATAGTATAGTACAGTACAGTACCGTACGGTAGGCTTAGGCTTAGCCGGCGGGCTTTATTTTTTTTTTTTTACTTCTTGCGGCCGCCGCCTCCCTCCGCTATAGCATAGTACAGTACAGTACGTACGTACGGTAGGCTTAGGCCGCCGGCGGCGGCTTTTATTTTTTTTTTACTTCTTGCGGCCGCCGCCTCTCCGCCGCTATAGCATAGTACAGTACAGTACCGTACGGTAGGCTTAGGCCGCCGGCGGACTTTATTTTCTTTTTACTTCTTGCGGCCGCCGCCTCCGCTATAGCATAGTACAGTACAGTACCGTACGGTAGGCTTAGGCCGCCGGCGGACTTTATTTTTTTTTTTCACTTTTTGCGGCCGCCGCCTCCGGTATAGTATAGTACAGTACAGTACAGTACCGTACGGTAGGCTAGGCCGCCGCGCGGACTTTATTTTTTTTTTTTTTCTTGCGCCGCCGCCGCCTCCGCTATAGCATAGTACAGTACAGTACAGTACCGTACGGTAGGCTTAGGCCGCCGGCGGACTTTATTTTTTTTTTTTTTTTTTTGCCGCCGCCTCCGCTATAGCATAGTACAGTACAGTAGTACCGTACGGTAGGCTTAGGCCGCCGGCGGACTTTTTTTTTTTTTTACTTCTTGCGGCCGCCGCTTCCGCTATAGCATAGTATAGTACAGTACAGTACAGTACCGTACGGTAGGCTTAGGCCGCCGCCGGCTTTTATTTTCTTTTTTACTTCTTGCGGCCGCCGCCTCCGCTATAGCATAGTACAGTACAGTACCGTACGGTAGGCTTAGGCCGCCGGCGGCTTTATTTTTTTTTTTTTTTTCTTGCGGCGCCGCCTCCGCTATAGCATAGTACAGTACAGTACAGTACAGTACGTACGGTAGGCTTAGGCCGCCGGCGGACTTTATTTTTTTTTTTTTTTTTTGCGGCCGCCGCCTCCGCTATAGCATAGTACAGTACAGTACAGTACCGTACGGTAGGCTTAGGCCGCGGCTTACTTTTATTTTTTTTTTTTTTTCTTCTTGCCGCCGCCTCCCGCTATAGCAGTAGTAGTACAGTACAGTACCGTACGGTAGGCTTAGGCCGCCGCCGGCGGACTTTATTTTCTTTTTACTTCTTGCGGCCGCCGCCTCCGCTATAGCATAGTACAGTAGTACAGTACGTACGTACAGGCTACGGTAGGCTTAGGCCGCCGGCGGACTTTATTTTTTTTTTACTTCTTGCGGCCGCCGCCTCCGCTATAGCATAGTACAGTACAGTACCGTACGGTAGGCTTAGGCCGCCGGCGGGCTTTATTTTCTTTTTTTTTTTTTTTGCGGCCGCCCGCCTCCGCTATAGCATAGTACAGTACAGTACCGTACGGTAGGCTTAGGCCGCCGGCGGCTTTATTTTTTTTTTTTTTTTCTTGCGGCCGCCGCCTCCGCTATAGCATAGTACACAGTACAGTACCGTACGGTAGGCTTAGGCCGCCGGCGGCTTTTATTTTTTTTTTTTACTTCTTGCGGCCGCCGCCTCCCGCTATAGCATAGTACAGTACAGTACAGTACCGTACGGTAGGCTTAGGCCGCCGGCGGGACTTTATTTTTTTTTTTACTTTGCTTGCGGCCGCCTCCTCCGCTATAGCATAGTACAGTACAGTACAGTACGTACGGTAGGCTTAGCCCGCCGGCGGGCTTTATTTTTTTTTTTTTTTTTTTGCGGCCGCCGCCTCCGCCATAGCATAGTACAGTACAGTACAGTACGTACGGTAGGCTTAGGCCGCCGGCGGACTTTATTTTTTTTTTACTTTATTTTTTTTTTTTTTCTTCTTGCGGCCGCCGCCTCCGCTATAGCATAGTACAGTACAGTACAGTACGTACGGTAGGCTTAGGCCGCCGGCGGGCTTTATTTTTTTTTTTTTTTCTTGCGGCCGCCGCCTCCGCTATAGCATAGTACAGTACAGTACAGTACGTACGGTAGGCTTAGGCCGCCGGCGGACTTTATTTTCTTTTTTTTCTTGCGGCCGCCGCCTCCCCTCCGCTATAGCATAGTACAGTACAGTACCGTACGGTAGGCTTAGGCCGCCGCCGGCGGACTTTTTTTTTTTTTTTTTACTTCTTGCGGCCGCCGCCGCCGCTCCGCTATAGCACAGTACAGTACAGTACGGTAGGCTTAGGCCGCCGCCGCGGACTTTATTTTTTTTTTTTTACTTCTTGCGGCCGCCGCCTCCGCTATAGCATAGTACAGTACAGTACAGTACAGTACGTAGGCTAGGCTTAGGCGCCGCGGGCGGCTTTTTTTTTTTTTTTTTACTTCTTGCGGCCGCCGCCTAGCTATAGCATAGTACAGTACAGTACCGTACGGTAGGCTTAGGCCGCCGCCGCGGCCTTTATTTTTTTTTTTTTTTACTTGCGGCCGCCGCCCGCCCCGCTATAGCATAGTACAGTACAGTACAGTACGTACGGTAGGCTTAGGCCGCCGGCGGGCTTTTTTATTTTTTTTTTTACTTCTTGCGGCCGCCGCCCTCCGCCGCCCGCATAGTACAGTACAGTACAGTACGTACGTAGGCTTAGGCCGCGGCGGCTTTATTTTTATTTTTTTTTTTTTTGCCGCCCGCCTCCGCTATAGCATAGTACAGTACAGTACAGTACAGTACAGTACGGTAGGCTAGGCTTAGGCCGCCGGCGGCTTTATTTTTTTTTTTACTTTTGCGGCCGCCGCCTCCTCCTATAGCATAGTACAGTACAGTACCGTACGGTAGGCTTAGGCCGCCGCCGGACTTTTTTTTTTTTTTTTTTTTGCGGCCGCCGCCTCCGCTATAGCATATAGCATAGTAGTACAGTACAGACCGTACGGTAGGCTTAGGCCGCCGCCGGCGGACTTTATTTTCTTTTTACTTCTTGCTTGCCGCCGCCTCCGCTATAGCATAGTACAGTACAGTACAGTACAGTACGGTAGGGCTTAGGCCGCCGGCGGACTTTTTTTTCTTTTTTACTTCTTGCGGCCGCCGCCTCCGCTATAGCATAGTACAGTACAGTACCGTACGGTAGGCTTAGGCCGCCGGCGGACTTTATTTTCTTTTTACTTTTTGCGGCCGCCGCTCTAGCTATAGCATAGTACAGTACAGTACCGTACGGTAGGCTTAGGCCGCCGGCGGACTTTATTTTCTTTTTACTTCTTGCGGCCGCCGCCTCCGCTATAGCATATAGTATAGTACAGTACAGTACGGTAGGCTTAGGCCGCCGGCGGCTTTATTTTTTTTTTTTTTTCTTGCGGCCGCCGCCTCCGCTATAGCATAGTACAGTACAGTACAGTACCGTACGGTAGGCTTAGGCCGCCGGCGGACTTTTTTATTTTTCTTTTTACTTCTTGCGGCCGCCGCCTCCGCTATAGCATAGTACAGTACAGTACCGTACGTACGGTAGGCTTAGGCCGCCGGCGGACTTTATTTTTTTTTTACTTCTTGCGGCCGCCGCCTCCGCTATAGCATAGTACAGTACAGTACAGTACGGTAGTACGGTAGGCTTAGCCGCCGGCGGACTTATTTTTTTTTTTTTTTTTGCGGCCGCCGCCTCCGCCGCCTAGCATAGTACAGTACAGTACCGTACGGTAGGGTTAGGCCGCCGGCGGACTTTATTTTTTTTTTTTTCTTGCGGCCGCCGCCTCCGCTATAGCATAGTACAGTACAGTACCGTACGGTAGGCTTAGGCCGCCGGCGGACTTTATTTTCTTTTTACTTCTTGCTTGCGCCGCCTCCGCTATAGCTATAGCATAGTACAGTACAGTACAGTACGGTAGGCTTAGGCCGCCGGCGGACTTTATTTTTTTTTTTACTTTTTTTTTTCCGCCGCCTCCGCCTCTATAGCATAGTACATAGTAGTACAGTACAGTACGTACGTAGGCTTAGGCCGCCGGCGGACTTTATTTTCTTTTTACTTTTTGCGGCCGCCGCCTCCGCTATAGCATAGTACAGTACAGTACAGTACGGTACGGTAGGCTTAGGCCGGCGGCTTTATTTTTTTTTTTTTTTTTGCGGCCGCCGCCTCCGCTAGTATAGTAGTACAGTACAGTACGTAGGCTACGTAGGCTTAGGCCGCCGGCGGGCTTTATTTTTTTTTTTTTCTTGCGGCCGCCGCCTCCGCTATAGCATAGTACAGTACAGTACAGTACCGTACGGTAGGCTTAGGCCGCCGGCGGCGGGCTTTATTTTTTTTTTTACTTCTTGCGGCCGCCGCCTCCGCTATAGCATAGTACAGTACACAGTACAGTACCGTACGGTAGGCTTAGGCCGCCGGCGGACTTTATTTTCTTTTTTACTTCTTGCGGCCGCCGCCTCCGCTATAGCATAGTAGCAGTACAGTACAGTACCGTACGGTAGGCTTAGGCCGCCGGCGGGACTTTTTTTTTTTTTTACTTCTTGCGCCGCCGCCTCCGCTATAGCATAGTACAGTACAGTACCGTACGGTAGGTTAGGCTTAGGCGGCTTTATTTTTTTTTTTTTTTCTTGCGGCCGCCGCCTCCGCTATAGCATAGTACAGTACAGTACAGTACCGTACGGTAGGCTTAGGCCGCCGGCGGACTTTATTTTCTTTTTTTTTTTACTTTTGCGGCCGCCGCCTCCGCTATAGCATAGTACAGTACAGTAGTACGTACGGTAGGCTTAGGCCGCCGGCGGCGGCTTTATTTTTTTTTTTACTTCTTGCGGCCGCCGCCTCCGCTATAGCATAGCATAGTACAGTACAGTACCGTACGGTAGGCTTAGGCCGCCGGCGGGACTTTATTTTTTTTTTTACTTCTTGCGGCCGCCGCCGCCTCCGCTATAGCATAGTACAGTACAGTACCGTACGGTAGGCTTAGGCCGCCGGCGGCTTTATTTTCTTTTTTACTCTTTGCGGCCGCCGCCTCCGCTATAGCATAGTACAGTACAGTACCGTACGGTAGGGTAGGCTTAGGCCGCCGGCGGACTTTATTTTTTTTTTTACTTCTTGCGGCCGCCGCCTCCGCTATAGCATAGTACAGTACAGTACAGTACGGTAGGCTTAGGCCGCCGGCGGAGCTTTTTTTTTTTTTTTTTCTTTGCGCGGCCGCCGCCTCCGCTATAGCATAGTACAGTAGTACCGTACGGTAGGCTTAGGCCGCCGGCGGACTTTATTTTCTTTTTACTTCTTGCGGCCGCCGCCTCCGCTATAGCATAGTACAGTACAGTACAGTACGTACGGTAGGCTTAGGCCGCCGGCGGGCTTTATTTTTTTTTTTTTTACTTCTTGCTGCCGCCGCCGCCTCCGCTATAGCATAGTACAGTACAGTACAGTACGTACGGTAGGCTTAGGCCGCCGGCGGGCTTTATTTTCTTTTTTTTTTTTTTTTACTTCTTGCCGCCGCCCGCTATAGCATAGTAGTACAGTACAGTACCGTACGGTAGGCTTAGGCCGCCGGCGGACTTTATTTTCTTTTTACTTCTTGCGGCCGCCGCCTCCTCCTATAGCATAGTAGTACAGTACAGTACGTACGGTAGGCTTTAGCCCGCCGGCGGACTTTTTTTTTTTTTTTTTTTTGCGGCCGCCGCCTCCGCTATAGTATAGTACAGTACAGTACCGTACGGTAGGCTTAGGCCGCCGGCGGACTTTTTTTTTTTTTTTTCTTTTGCGGCCGCCGCCTCCGCTATAGCATAGTACAGTACAGTACAGTACGGTAGGCTTAGGCCGCCGGCGGCTTTTATTTTCTTTTTACTTTTTGCGGCCGCCGCCCGCCGCTATAGCATAGTACAGTACAGTACAGTACGGTAGGCTTAGGCCGCCGGCGGACTTTATTTTTTTTTTTTTCTTGCGGCCGCCGCCTCCGCTATAGCATAGTACAGTACAGTACAGTACGGTAGGCTTTAGGCCGCCGGCGGGACTTTATTTTCTTTTTACTTCTTGCGGCCGCCGCCTCCGCCGCCCGCATAGTACAGTACAGTACAGTACGGTAGGCTAGGCCGCCGCCGCGGCTTTATTTTTTTTTTACTTTTTGCGGCCGCCGCCTCCGCTATAGCATAGTACAGTACAGTACAGTACGGTAGGCTTAGGGCTTAGCCGGCGGCGGCTTTATTTTTTTTTTTTCTTGCGGCGCCGCCGCCGCCCGCTATAGCATAGTACAGTACAGTACCGTACGGTAGGCTTAGGCCGCCGGCGGACTTTTTTTTTTTTTTTTACTTCTTGCGGCCGCCGCCTCCGCTATAGCATAGTACAGTACAGTACCGTACGGTAGGCTTAGGCCGCCGGCGGACTTTATTTTCTTTTTTTTTTTTTGCGGCCGCCGCCTCCGCTATAGCATAGTACAGTACAGTACAGTACCGTACGGTAGGCTTAGGCCGCCGGCGGACTTTTTATTTTTTTTTTACTTCTTGCGGCCGCCGCCTCCGCTATATAGCATAGTACAGTACAGTACATAGTACAGTACGGTAGGCTTAGGCCGCCGGCGGACTTTTTTTTTTTTTTTTCTTGCTTGCGCCGCCGCCACCTCCCTCGCTATAGCATAGTACAGTACAGTACCGTACGGTAGGCTTAGGCCCGCCGGCGGGCTTTATTTTTTTTTTTTTTCTTGCGGCCGCCGCCTCCGCTATAGCATAGTACAGTACAGTACAGTACGGTACGGTACTTAGGCTTAGGCCGCCGGCGGACTTTATTTTTTTTTTTACTTCTTGCGGCCGCCGCCTCCGCTATAGCATAGTACAGTACAGTACCGTACGGTAGGCTTAGGCCGCCGGCGGCGGACTTTATTTTTTTTTTTTCTTTTGCGGCCGCCGCCCGCCTATAGCATAGCATAGTACAGTACCGTACGGTAGGCTTAGGCCGCCGGCGGACTTTTTTTTTTTTTTTACTTCTTGCGGCCGCCGCTCTGCTATAGCATAGTACAGTACAGTACAGTACCGTACGGTAGGGTTTAGGCCGCCGGCGGACTTTATTTTTTTTTTTTTTTTTTGCGGCCTTGCGGCCGCCGCCTCCGCTATAGCATAGTACAGTACAGTACCGTACGGTAGGGCTTAGCCGCCGCCGGCGGCGGACTTTATTTTCTTTTTACTTCTTGCGGCCGCCGCCTCCGCTATAGCATAGTACAGTACAGTACCGTACCGTAGGTAGGCTTAGGCCGCCGGGCGGGCTTTATTTTTTTTTTTACTTCTTGCGGCCGCCGCCTCCGCCTCCGCTATAGCATAGTACAGTACAGTACACAGTACGGTAGGCTTAGGC
The DNA here is from genome assembly GCA_963675895.2 of Styela plicata. Classification (NCBI taxonomy): domain Eukaryota; kingdom Metazoa; phylum Chordata; class Ascidiacea; order Stolidobranchia; family Styelidae; genus Styela; species Styela plicata. Next base: position 792,381 of record CAVMBJ020000003.1, read on the forward strand.
CGCCGGCTTTATTTTTTTTTTTTTTTTTGCTTGCCGCCGCCGCTATAGCTATAGCATAGTACAGTACCGTACGGTAGGCTTAGGCCGCCGGCGGGGACTTTATTTTCTTTTTACTTCTTGCGGCCGCCGCCTCCGCTATAGCATAGCATAGTACAGTACAGTACGGGTAGGCTTAGGCCGCCGGCGGCGGCTTTATTTTTTTTTTTTTTACTTCTTGCGGCCGCCGCCTCCGCTATAGCATAGTACAGTACAGTACAGTACCGTACGGTAGGCTTAGGCCGCCGGCGGACTTTATTTTTTTTTTTTTTTCTTGCGGCCGCCGCCTCCGCTATAGCATAGTACAGTACAGTACCGTACGGTAGGCTTAGGCCGCCGGCGGACTTTATTTTTTTTTTTTTTTTCTTGCGGCCGCCGCCTCCGCTATAGCATAGTACAGTACAGTACAGTACGGTAGGCTTAGGCCGCCGGCGGACTTTATTTTTTTTTTTACTTCTTGCGGCCGCCGCCTCCGCTATAGCATAGTACAGTACAGTACAGTACGGTAGGCTTAGGCCGCCGGCGGGCTTTATTTTTTTTTTTTACTTCTTTGCGGCCGCCCGCCGCCTCGCTATAGCATAGTACAGTACAGTACGGTAGGGTTAGGCCGCCGGCGGACTTTATTTTTTTTTTTTTTTCTTGCGGCCGCCGCCTCCGCTATAGCATAGTACAGTACAGTACAGTACGTACGGTAGGCTTAGGCCGCCGGCGGACTTTATTTTTTTTTTACTTCTTGCGGCCGCCGCCTCCGCTATAGCATAGTACAGTACAGTACAGTACGGTACGGCTTAGGCCGCCGGCGGACTTTATTTTTTTTTTACTTCTTGCGCCGCCGCCTCCGCTATAGCATAGTACAGTACATACAGTACAGTACGGTAGGCTTAGGCCGCCGGCGGCTTTTTTTTTTTTTTTTTTTTTTCTTGCGCCGCCGCCGCCTCCGCTATAGCATAGTACAGTACAGTACAGTACAGTACGGTAGGCTTAGGCCGCCGGCGGACTTTATTTTTTTTTTTTTTTTTGCGGCCGCCCTCCGCTATAGCTATAGTACAGTACAGTACCGTACGGTAGGCTTAGGCCGCCGGCGGGCTTTTTTTTTTTTTTTACTTCTTGCGGCCGCCGCCGCCTCCGCTATAGCATAGTACACAGTACAGTACCGTACGGTAGGGTAGGCCGCCGGCGGACTTTATTTTTTTTTTACTTCTTGCTTGCGCCGCCCGCTCCGCTATAGCATAGTACAGTACAGTACCGTACGGTAGGCTTAGGCCGCCGGCGGACTTTATTTTTTTTTTTTCTTGCGGCCGCCGCCTCCGCTATAGCATAGTACAGTACAGTACAGTACCGTACGTACGGTAGGCTTAGGCCGCCGGCGGACTTTATTTTTTTTTTACTTTTTGCGGCCCGCCTCCCGCTATAGCATAGTACAGTACAGTACCGTACGGTAGGCTTAGGCCGCCGGCGGACTTTATTTTTTTTTTTTTTTTCTTGCGGCCGCCGCCTCCGCTATAGCATAGCATAGTACAGTACAGTACAGTACGGTAGGCTTAGGCCGCCGGCGGGCTTTATTTTTTTTTTTTTTCTTGCGGCCGCCGCCTCCGCTATAGCATAGTACAGTACAGTACAGTACGTACGGTAGGCTTAGGCCGCCGGCGGACTTTTTTTTTTTTTTTTTTTTTCTTGCGGCCGCCGCCTCGCTATAGCATAGTACAGTACAGTACAGTACGGTAGGCTTAGGCCGCCGGCGGCTTTATTTTTTTTTTTTTCTTGCGGCCGCCGCCTCCGCTATAGCATAGTACAGTACAGTACAGTACGGTAGGCTAGGCTTAGGCCGCGGCGACTTTTATTTTCTTTTTTTTTACTTCTTGCGGCCGCCGCCTCCCGCTATAGCATAGTACAGTACAGTACCAGTACGTACGGTAGGCTTAGGCCGGCGGCTTTTTTTTTTTTTTTTTTTCTTGCTTGCGCGCCGCCTCCGCTATAGCATAGTACAGTACAGTACAGTAGTACGGTAGGTAGGCTTAGGCCGCCGGCGGACTTTATTTTTTTTTTTTACTTCTTGCGGCCGCCGCCTCCGCTATAGCATAGTACAGTACAGTACAGTACCGTACGGTAGGCTTAGGCCGCCGGCGGACTTTTTTTTTTTTTTTTTCTTTTGCGGCCGCCGCCTCCGCCGCTATAGCATAGTAGTACAGTACAGTACCGTACGGTAGGCTTAGTAGGCCGCCGGCGGGCTTTTTTTTTTTTTTTTACTTCTTGCGGCCGCCGCCTCCGCTATAGCATAGTACAGTACAGTACAGTACCGTACGGTAGGCTTAGGCCGCCGGCGGCTTTTATTTTTTTTTTTTTACTTCTTGCGGCCGCCGCCTCCGCTATAGCATAGTACAGTACAGTACAGTACAGTACGGTAGGCTTAGGCCCCGGCGGACTTTATTTTCTTTTTTTTACTTCTTGCGGCCGCCGCCTCCGCTATAGCATAGTACAGTACAGTACAGTACGTACGGTAGGCTTAGGCCGCCGGCGGGCTTTTTTTTTTTTTTTTACTTTTTTTTGCCGCCGCCTCCGCTATAGCATAGTACAGTACAGTACAGTACGGTAGGCTTAGGCCGCCGGCGGACTTTATTTTTTTTTTTTTTTTTTTTTAGCATAGTAGTACAGTACAGTACGGTAGGCTTAGGCCGCCGGCGGGCTTTATTTTTTTTTACTTCTTGCGGCCGCCGCCTATAGCTATAGCATAGTACAGTACCGTACGGTAGGCTTAGGCCGCCGGCGGGCTTTATTTTTTTTTTTACTTCTTGCGGCCGCCGCCTCTGCTATAGCATAGTACAGTACAGTACAGTACGGTAGGTAGGCTTAGGCCGCCGGCGGACTTTATTTTTTTTTTTTTTTTTGCGGCCGCCGCCTCCGCTATAGCATAGTACAGTACAGTACAGTACAGTACGGTAGGCTTAGGCCGCCGGCGGACTTTATTTTCTTTTTACTTTCTTGCGGCCGCCGCCGCCTCCGCTATAGCATAGTACAGTACAGTACAGTACGGTACGGTTTAGGCCGCCGGCGGACTTTATTTTTTTTTTTTTTACTTTTTGGCCGCCGCCTCCGCTATAGCATAGTACAGTACAGTACAGTACGTACGTAGGCTTAGGCTTAGCCGCGGGCGGGCTTTTTTTTTTTTTTTTACTTTTTGCGGCCGCCGCCTCCGCGCTATAGCATAGTACAGTACAGTACAGTACGGTAGGTAGGGCCGCCGGCGGACTTTATTTTTTTTTTTTTTTTTTTGCGGCCGCCGCCTCCGCTATAGCATAGTATAGTACAGTACAGTACACGTACGGTAGGCTTAGGCTTAGCCGGCGGACTTTATTTTTTTTTTTTTTTTTTTCTTGCCGCCTCCGCTATAGCATAGTACAGTAGTACAGTACAGTACGGTACGGTAGGGGTAGGCGCCGGCGGGCTTTATTTTTTTTTTTTTTCTTTTGCGGCCGCCGCCTCCGCTATAGCATAGTACAGTACAGTACCGTACGGTAGGCTTAGGCCGCCGCCGCGGCGGACTTTATTTTTTTTTTACTTCTTGCGGCCGCCGCCTCCGCTATAGCATAGTACAGTACAGTACAGTACGGTACGGTAGCTACGGTAGGCCGCCGGCGGGCTTTATTTTTTTTTTTTTTTCTTGCGGCCGCCGCCGCTCTAGCTATAGCATAGTACAGTACAGTACCGTACGGTAGGCTTAGGCCGCCGGCGGACTTTATTTTTTTTTTTTTTCTTTTTGCTTGGCGCCGCCGCCTAGCTATAGCATAGTACAGTACAGTACCGTACGGTAGGCTTAGGCCGCCGGCGGGCGGCTTTTTTTTTTTTTTCTTGCGGCCGCCGCCGCCGCCGCTATATAGCATAGTACAGTACAGTACCGTACGGTACGGTAGGCTTAGGCCGCCGGCGGACTTTATTTTTTTTTTTTTTTTTTTTTTTGCGCCGCCTCCGCTATAGCATAGTACAGTACAGTACCGTACGGTAGGCTTAGGCCGCCGGCGGACTTTTTTTTTCTTTTTACTTCTTGCGGCCGCCGCCTCCGCTATAGCATAGTACAGTACAGTACAGTACGGTACGGTAGGCTTAGGCCGCCGGCGGACTTTATTTTCTTTTTTTTTCTTGCGGCCGCCGCCTCCGCTATAGCATAGTACAGTACAGTACAGTACCGTACGGTAGGCTTAGGCCGCCGGCGGACTTTTTTTTTTTTTTTTCTTGCGGCCGCCGCCTCCCGCTATAGCATATAGTACAGTACAGTACCGTACGGTAGGCTTAGGCCGCCGGCGGCGGACTTTATTTTCTTTTTTACTTCTTGCGGCCGCCGCCTCCGCTATAGCATAGTACAGTACAGTACCGTACGGTAGGCTTAGGCCGCCGGCGGCTTTATTTTTTTTTTTACTTTTTTGCGGCCGCCGCCTCCGCTATAGCATAGTACAGTACAGTACAGTACCGTACGTAGGCTTAGGCCGCCGGCGGGCGGACTTTATTTTCTTTTTTTTTTCTTGCGGCCGCCGCCGCCTCGCTATAGCATAGTACAGTACAGTACAGTACAGTAGTACGTACGGTAGGCTTAGGCCGCCGGCGGGCTTTTATTTTTTTTTTACTTCTTGCGGCCGCCGCCTCCGCTATAGCATAGCATAAGTACAGTACAGTACAGTACGGTACGGTAGGCTTAGGCCGCCGGCGGGCGGATTTTTTTTTTTTTCTTGCTTGCGCCGCCGCCTCCGCTATAGCATAGTACAGTACAGTACCGTACGGTAGGCTTAGGCCGCCGGCGCGGCTTTATTTTTTTTTTTTTTACTTCTTGCGGCCGCCGCCTCCGCTATAGCATAGTACAGTACAGTACAGTACGGTAGGCTTAGGCCGCCGGCGGGCTTTATTTTTTTTTTTTTTTCTTGCGGCCGCCGCCTCCGCCGCATAGTACAGTACAGTACCGTACGGTAGGCTTAGGCCGCCGGCGGACTTTATTTTTTTTTTTTTTTCTTGCGGCCGCCGCCTCCGCTATAGCATAGTACAGTACAGTACAGTACCGTACGTAGGCTTAGGCCGCCGGCGGGCTTTATTTTCTTTTTACTTCTTGCGGCCGCCGCCTCCGCTATAGCATAGTACAGTACAGTACCGTACGGTAGGCTTAGGCCGCCGGCGGACTTTATTTTTTTTTTTTTTCTTTTTGCGGCCGCCGCCTCCGCTATAGCTATAGCATAGTACAGTACAGTACCGTACGGTAGGCTTAGGCCGCCGGCGGACTTTATTTTTTTTTTTTTCTTGCGGCCGCCGCCGCCTCTAGCATAGTACAGTACAGTACCGTACGGTAGGCTTAGGCCGCCGGCGGCTTTTTTATTTTTTTTTTTTACTTCTTGCGGCCGCCGCCTCCGCTATAGCATAGTACAGTACAGTAGTACCGTACGGTAGGCTTAGGCCGCCGGCGGCTTTTTTTTTTTTTTTTTTTCTTGCGGCCGCCGCCTCCGCTATAGCATAGCATAGTACAGTACAGTACCGTACGGTAGGCTTAGGCCGCCGCCGCGGACTTTATTTTTTTTTTTTTTTTGCGGCCGCCGCCTCCGCTATAGCATAGTACAGTACAGTACAGTACAGTACGGTAGGCTTAGGGCCTTTTTTTTTACTTTATTTTCTTTTTACTTCTTGCGGCGCCGCCGCCTCCGCTATAGCATAGTACAGTACAGTACAGTACAGTACCGTACGGTAGGCTTAGGCCGCCGGCGGACTTTATTTTCTTTTTACTTCTTGCGGCCGCCGCCTCCGCTATAGCATAGTACAGTACAGTACAGTACCGTACGGTAGGCTTAGGCCGCCGGCGGGCTTTATTTTTTTTTTTTTTTTTGCGGCCGCCGCTCGCTATAGCATAGTACAGTACAGTACCGTACGGTAGGCTTAGGCCGCCGGCGGCTTTATTTTCTTTTTTTTTTTTTTTTACTTACGGCCGCCGCCCGCCGCTATAGCATAGTACAGTACAGTACCGTACGGTAGGCTTAGGCCGCCGGCGGCGGCTTTATTTTTTTTTTTTTTTCTTTGCGGCCGCCGCCCGCCGCCGCTATAGCATAGCATAGTACAGTACAGTACGTACAGTAGGTAGGCCGCCGGCGGGCTTTATTTTTTTTTTTTTTTTTTTTTTTACTTCTTGCGGCCGCCGCCTCTGCTATAGCATAGTACAGTACAGTACCGTACGTACGGTAGGCTTAGGCCGCCGGCGGACTTTTTTTTTTTTTTTACTTCTTGCGGCCGCCGCCTCCGCTATAGCATAGTACAGTACAGTACAGTACCGTACGGTAGGCTTAGGCCGCCGGCGGCCGGCGGATTTTTTTTTTTACTTTGCTTGCCGCCGCCTATAGCTATAGCAGTACAGTACAGTACAGTACAGTACGGTACGGTAGGCTTAGGCCGCCGGCGGGACTTTATTTTTTTTTTTTTTTTTGCGGCCGCCGCCTCTTCCTATAGCATAGTACAGTACAGTACAGTACGTACGGTAGGCTTAGGCCGCCGGCGGACTTTTTATTTTTTTTTTTTTTTTTGCGGCCGCCGCCTCCGCTATAGCATAGTACAGTACAGTACCGTACGGTAGGCTTAGGCCGCCGGCGGACTTTATTTTTTTTTTTTTTTTTTTGCGGCCGCCGCCTCCGCTATAGCATAGTACAGTACAGTACCGTACGGTAGTCTTAGGCTTAGGCCGCGGCGGACTTTTTTTTTTTTTTTTACTTCTTGCGGCCGCCGCCTCCGCTATAGCATAGTACAGTACAGTACCGTACGTACGGTAGGTTAGGCCGCCGGCGGACTTTTATTTTTTTTTTTTTCTTGCGGCCGCCGCCTCCGCTATAGCATAGTACAGTACAGTACCGTACGGTAGGCTTAGGCCGCCGGCGGACTTTATTTTTTTTTTTTTTTTTACTTCTTGCGGCCGCCGCCTCCGCTATAGCATAGTACAGTACAGTACAGTACGGTAGGCTTAGGCCGCCGGCGGGGTTTTTTTTTTTTTTTTACTTCTTTGCGGCCGCCGCCTCCGCTATAGCATAGTAGCATAGTACAGTACACAGTACCGTACGGTAGGCTTAGGCCGCCGGCGGACTTTATTTTCTTTTTACTTCTTGCGGCGCGCCCGCTATAGCATAGCATAGTACAGTACAGTACGGTAGGCTTAGGCCGCCGCGGCGGACTTTATTTTTTTTTTTTTTTGCGGCGCGCCGCCCTCCGCTATAGCATAGTACAGTACAGTACAGTACCGTACGGTAGGCTTAGGCCGCGCCGGCGGACTTTATTTTTTTTTTTTTTTCTTGCGGCCGCCGCCTCCGCTATAGCATAGTACAGTACAGTACAGTACGGTAGGCTTAGGCCGCCGGCGGACTTTATTTTTTTTTACTTCTTGCGGCCGCCGCCTCCGCTATAGCATAGTACAGTACAGTACCGTACGGTAGGCTTAGCCCGCCGGCGGGCTTTTTTTTTTTTTTTTTCTTTTTGCGGCCGCCGCCTCCGCTATAGTACAGTACAGTACAGTACGGTAGGGTTAGGCCGCCGGCGGACTTTATTTTCTTTTTTTTTTTTTTTTGCGGCCGCCGCCTCCGCTATAGCATAGTACAGTACAGTACCGTACGGTAGTAGCTTAGGCCGCCGCGGACTTTATTTTTTTTTTTTTTTTTACGGCCGCGCCGCCTCCGCTATAGCATAGTATAGTACAGTACAGTACGTACGGTAGGCTTAGGCCGCCGGCGGACTTTTTTTTTTTTTTTTTTTTTCTTGCGGCCGCCGCCTCCGCTATAGCATAGTACAGTACAGTACCGTACGGTACGGTAGGCTAGGCCGCCGGCGGCTTTATTATTTTTTTTTTTTTTTTTTTGCGGCCGCCCGCCTCCGCTATAGCATAGTAGTACAGTACCGTACGGTAGGCTTAGGGCCGCCGGCGGACTTTTTTTTTTTTTTTACTTTTTGCGGCCGCCGCCTCCGCTATAGCATAGCATAGTACAGTACAGTACCGTACGGTAGGTACTTAGGCCGCCGGCGACGGCGGACTTTTTTTTTTTTCTTTTTGCGGCCGCGGCCCCCCCGCTATAGCCTATAGCATAGTACAGTACAGTACAGTACGGTACGGTAGGCCTTAGGCCGCCGGCGGGCTTTATTTTTTTTTTTACTTCTTGCGGCCGCCCGCCGCTCCGCTATAGCATAGTACAGTACAGTACCGTACGGTAGGCTTAGGCCGCCGGCGGACTTTTTTTTTTTTTTTTTTTTTTCGCCGCCGCCGCCCGCTATAGCATAGTACAGTACAGTACACAGTACGTACGGTAGGCTTAGGCCCGCCGGCGGACTTTATTTTTTTTTTACTTCTTGCGGCCGCCGCCTCCGCTATAGCATAGTACAGTACAGTACAGTACGGTACGGTAGGCTTAGGCCGCCGGCGGACTTTATTTTTTTTTTTTTCTTTGCGGCCCGCCGCCTCCGCTATAGCATAGTAGCATAGTACAGTACAGTACGGTAGGCTTAGGCCGCCGGCGCGCTTTTTTTTCTTTTTACTTCTTGCGGCCGCCGCCTCCGCTATAGCATAGTAGTACAGTACAGTACGTACGGTAGGCTTAGGCCGCCGGCGGACTTTATTTTTTTTTTTTTTTTTTTTCTTCGCCGCCGCCGCTATAGCATAGCATAGTACAGTACAGTACAGTACAGTACGGTAGGCTTAGGCCGCCGGCGGACTTTTATTTTTTTTTTACTTCTTGCGGCCGCCGCCTCCGCTATAGCATAGTATAGTACAGTACAGTACCGTACGGTAGGCTTAGGCCGCCGCGGCTTTACTTTTTTTTTTTTTTTTTGCGGCCGCCGCCCGCCGCCGCTATAGCATAGTACAGTACAGTACAGTACGGTAGGCTTAGGCCGCCGGGCGGACTTTATTTTTTTTTTTTTTTTGCGGGCCGCGCCGCCTAGCGCTATAGCATAGTACAGTACAGTACCGTACGGTAGGGCTTAGGCCGCCGGCGGACTTTATTTTTTTTTTTACTTCTTTGCGGCCGCCGCCTCCGCTATAGCATAGTATAGTACAGTACAGTACAGGTACGGTAGGCTTAGGCCGCTTATTTTTACGGCGGTTTTTTTTTTTTTTTTTCTTTTGCTTGCCGCCGCCTCTCTATATAGCATAGTAGCAGTACAGTACAGTACCGTACGGTAGGCTTAGGCCGCCGGCGGACTTTATTTTTTTTTTACTTCTTGCGGCCGCCGCCTCCGCTATAGCATAGTACAGTACAGTACGTACGGTAGGCTTAGGCCGCCGGCGGACTTTATTTTTTTTTTTTTTCTTGCGGCCGCCGCCTCCGCTATAGCATAGTACATAGTACAGTACAGTAGTACGGTAGTAGGTAGGCTAGGCCGCCGGCGGGCTTTATTTTTTTTTTTACTTTTTGCGGCCGCCGCCTCCGCTATAGCATAGTACAGTACAGTACCGTACGGTAGGCTTAGGCCGCCGGCGGACTTTATTTTTTTTTTTTTTCTTGCGGCCGCCGCCTCCGCTATAGCATAGTACAGTACAGTACCGTACGGTAGGCTTAGGCCGCCGGCGGACTTTTATTTTCTTTTTACTTCTTGCGCGCCGCCGCCTCCTCCTATAGCATAGTACAGTACAGTACCGTACGGTAGGCTTAGGCCGCCGGCGGGCTTTTTTTTTTTTTTTTTTCTTGCGGCCGCCGCCTCCGCTATAGCATAGTACAGTACAGTACAGTACCAGTACGGTAGGGTAGGCTAGGGCGCCGGCGGACTTTATTTTCTTTTTTTCTTGCGGCCGCCTCCGCTATATAGTAGCACAGTACAGTACAGTACCGTACTAGGCTTTAGGCCGCCGGCGGACTTTATTTTCTTTTTACTTCTTGCGGCCGCCGCCTCCTATAGCATAGTAGTACAGTACAGTACAGTACGGTACGGTAGGCTTAGGCCGCCGGCGGCTTTATTTTTTTTTTTTTTCTTGCGGCCGCCGCCCTCCGCTATAGCATAGTAGCATAGTACAGTACAGTACCGTACGGTAGGTTAGGCCGCCGGCGGACTTTTATTTTTTTTTTTTCTTGCGGCCGCCGCCTCCGCTATATATAGTACAGTACAGTACACAGTACGGTACGGTAGGCTTAGGCCGCCGGGCTTTTTTTTTTTTTTTCTTCTTGCTGCCGCCGCCTCCGCCGCTATAGCATAGTACAGTACAGTACAGTACCGTACGTAGGCTTAGGCCGCCGGCGGACTTTATTTTTTTTTTTTTTTTTCTTGCGGCCGCCGCCTCCGCTATAGCATAGTACAGTACAGTACAGTACGGTAGGCTTAGGCTTAGGCCCGGGCGGGACTTTATTTTTTTTTTTTTTTTCTTGCGGCCGCCGCCTCCGCTATAGCATAGTACAGTACAGTACCGTACGGTAGGCTTAGGCCCGCCGGCGGACTTTTTTTTTTTTTTTTACTTCTTGCGGCCGCCGCCTCCGCTATAGCATAGTAGTACAGTACAGTACAGTACCGTACGGTAGGCTTAGGCCGCCGGCGGACTTTTTTTTTCTTTTTACTTCTTGCGGCCGCCGCCTCCGCTATAGCATAGTACAGTACAGTACAGTACCGTACGGTAGGCTTAGGCCGCCGGCGGACTTTATTTTTTTTTTACTTCTTGCGGCCGCCGCCTCCGCTATAGCATAGTACAGTACAGTACAGTACGGTACGGTAGGCTTAGCCCGCGGCGGCTTTTTTTTTTTTTTTACTTTTTGCGGCCGCCGCCTCCGCTATAGCATAGTATAGTACAGTACAGTACCGTACGTAGGCTTAGGCCGCCGGCGGGCTTTATTTTTTTTTTTTTTTTGCGGCCGCGCCGCCGCTATAGCATAGTACAGTACAGTACCGTACGGTAGGCTTAGGCCGCCGGCGGACTTTATTTTTTTTTTTTTTTGCGGCCGCCGCCTCCGCCTAGCATAGCATAGTAGTAGTACAGTACAGTACCGTACGGTAGGCTTAGGCCGCCGGCGACTTTATTTTTTTTTTTACTTTTTGCGGCCGCCGCCGCCTCCTATAGCATATAGTACAGTACAGTACCAGTACGGTAGGCTTAGGCCGCCGGCGGGCGGACTATTTTTTTTTTTACTTTTCTTTGCGCCGCCTCCGCTATAGCATAGTACAGTACAGTACGTACGTACGGTAGGGCTTAGGCCGGCGGCGGCTTTTATTTTTTTTTTTTTTTGCGGCCGCCGCCGCCTCCGCTATAGCATAGTACAGTACAGTACAGTACGGTAGGTAGGCTAGGCCGCCGGCGGACTTTATTTTTTTTTTTTTTTTTGCGGCCGCCGCCTCCGCTATAGCATAGTACAGTACAGTACCGTACGGTAGGCTTAGGCCGCCGGCGGCTTTTATTTTTTTTTTACTTCTTGCGGCCGCCGCCTCCGCTATAGCATATAGTACAGTACAGTACGTACGTAGGCTTAGGCCGCCGGCGGCGGCTTTATTTTTTTTTTTTTTTCTTTTTGCGGCGCCGCCTCCGCTATAGCATAGTACAGTACAGTACCGTACGGTAGGCTTAGGCCGCCGGCGGCGGCTTTTTTTTTTTTTACTTCTTGCTTGCGGCGCCGCCTCCGCTATAGCATAGTACAGTACAGTACAGTACAGTACGGTAGGGCTTAGGCCGCCGGCGGACTTTATTTTCTTTTTTTTTTTTCGGCCGCCGCCTCCGCTATAGCATAGTACAGTACAGTACAGTACAGTACGGTACTAGGCTTAGGCCGCCGGCGGCTTTTTTTTTTTTTTTTTTTGCTGCGCCTCCTCCCTGCGCTATAGCTATAGCATAGTACAGTACAGTACCGTACGGTAGGCTTAGGCCGCCGGCGGACTTTTTTTTTTTTTTTACTTCTTGCGGCCGCCGCCTCCGCTATAGCATAGTACAGTACAGTACAGTACGTACGGTAGGCTTAGGCCGCCGCGGGCGGACTTTATTTTTTTTTACTTTCTTGCGGCCGCCGCCTCCGCTATAGCATAGCATAGTACAGTACAGTACCGTACGGTAGGCTTAGGCCGCCGGCGGACTTTATTTTTTTTTTTACTTTTGCGGCCGCCCGCCTCCGCTATAGCATAGCATAGTACAGTACAGTACCGTACGGTAGGCTTAGGCCGCCGGCGGACTTTATTTTTTTTTTTTTTCTTGCGGCCGCCGCCTCCGCTATAGCATAGTACAGTACAGTACCGTACGGTAGGCTTAGGCCGCCGGCGGGGGCTTTATTTTTTTTTTTTTTTTTTTGCGGCCGCCCGCCGCCTCCGCTATAGCATAGTACAGTACAGTACCGTACGGTAGGCTTAGGCCGCCGGCGGACTTTATTTTTTTTTACTTCTTTGCGGCCGCCGCCTCCGCTATAGCATATAGTACAGTACAGTACAGTACGGTAGGCTTAGGCCGCCGGCGGACTTTATTTTTTTTTTTACTTCTTGCGGCCGCCGCCTCCGCTATAGCATAGTACAGTACAGTACCGTACGGTAGGCTTAGGCCGCCGGCGGGCTTTATTTTTTTTTTTTTACTTCTTGCGGCCGCGCCTCCTATATATAGCATAGTACAGTACAGTACCGTACGGTAGGCTTAGGCCGCCGGCGGACTTTATTTTTTTTTTTACTTTTTGCGGCCGCCGCCTCCGCTATAGCATAGTACAGTACAGTACCGTACGGTAGGTAGGCTTAGGCCGGCGGCTTTATTTTTTTTTTTTTTTTACTTTTTGCGGCCGCCGCCTCCGCTATAGCATAGCATAGTACAGTACAGTACCGTACGGTAGGCTTTAGGCCGCGCGGCGGACTTTATTTTTTTTTTTTTTTTTTGGCCGCCGCCGCCGCTATAGCATAGTACAGTACAGTACAGTACAGTACGGTAGGCTTAGGCCGCCGGCGGACTTTTTTTTTTTTTTTTACTTCTTGCGGCCGCCGCCTCCGCTATAGCATAGTATACAGTACAGTACCGTACGGTAGGCTTAGGCCGCCGCGGGCTTTACTTTTTTTTTTTTTTTTTACTTCTTTTTACGGCCGCCGCCTCCGCTATAGCATAGTACAGTACAGTACAGTACCGTACGTAGGCTTAGGGCTTAGCCCGCCGGCGGACTTTATTTTCTTTTTACTTCTTGCGGCCGCCGCCGCCTCCGCTATAGCATAGTACAGTACAGTACCGTACGGTAGGCTTAGGCCGCCGGCGGACTTTATTTTTTTTTTTTTTTGCGCGGCCGCCGCCTCCGCTATAGCATAGTACAGTACAGTACCGTACGGTAGGCTTAGGCCGCCGGCGGGCTTTATTTTCTTTTTACTTCTTGCGGCCGCCGCCCCGCCCGCCTATAGCATAGTACAGTACAGTACAGTACGGTAGGCTTAGGCGCCGGGCGGGACTTTATTTTTTTTTTTACTTTTTGCGGCCGCCGCCTCCGCTATAGCATAGTACAGTACAGTACACAGTACGGTAGGGTAGGCTTAGCCGCCGGCGGCTTTTATTTTCTTTTTTACTTCTTGCGGCCGCCGCCTCCGCTATAGCATAGTACAGTACAGTACAGTACCGTACGGTAGGCTTAGGCCGCCGGCGGCTTTATTTTTTTTTTTTTTTTGGCGCCCGCCGCCTCCGCTATAGCTATAGCATAGTACAGTACCGTACGGTAGTAGGCTTAGGCCGCCGCGCGGCGGCTTTATTTTTTTTTTTTTTTTTGCGGCCGCCGCCTAGGCTATAGCATAGTACAGTAGTAGTACAGTACCGTACGGTAGGCTTAGGCCGCCGGCGGACTTTATTTTTTTTTTTACTTCTTGCGGCCGCCGCCTCCGCTATAGCATAGTACAGTACAGTACAGTACAGTACGGTAGGCTTAGGCCGCGCCGCGGACTTTTTTTATTTTTTTTTTACTTTTTTGCGGCCGCCGCCTCCGCTATAGCATAGTACAGTACAGTACAGTACCGTACGGTAGGCTTAGGCCGCCGGCGGGACTTTTTTTTTTTTTTTTTTTCTTGCGCGGCCGCCGCCTCCGCTATAGCATAGTACAGTACAGTACCGTACGGTAGGCTTAGGCCGCGGGCGGACTTTATTTTTTTTTTTTTTTTCTTGCGGCCGCCGCCTCCGCTATAGCATAGCATAGTACAGTACAGTACCGTACGGTAGGCTTAGGGCCGCCGGCGGCGGACTTTATTTTCTTTTTTTACTTCTTGCGGCCGCCGCCTCCGCTATAGCATAGTACAGTACAGTACCGTACGTACGTAGGCTTAGGCCGCCGGCGGACTTTATTTTTTTTTTACTTCTTTGCGGCCGCCCGCCTCCGCTATAGCATAGTACAGTACAGTACCGTACGGTAGGCTTAGGCCGCCGGCGGCTTTTTTTTTTTTTTTACTTCTTGCGGCCGCCTCCGCTATAGCATAGTACAGTACAGTACCGTACGGTAGGCTTAGGCCGCCGGCGGACTTTATTTTCTTTTTACTTTTTGCGGCCGCCGCCTCCGCTATAGCATAGTACAGTACAGTACAGTACCGTACGGTAGGCTTAGGCCGCCGGCGGGCTTTATTTTTTTTTTTTACTTTTTTTTCCGCCGCCTCCCGCTATAGCATAGCATAGTACAGTACAGTACCGTACGGTAGGCTTAGGCCCGCCGGCGGGCTTTTTTTTTTTTTTTTTACTTCTTGCGGCGCGCCGCCTCCGCTATAGCATTAGTACAGTACAGTACCGTACGGTAGGCTTAGGCCGCCGGCGGACTTTATTTTCTTTTTTTACTTCTTGCGGCCGCCGCCTCCGCTATAGCATAGTACAGTACAGTACAGTACGGTAGGCTTAGGCTTAGGCCGCCGGCGGGACTTTATTTTTTTTTTTTTTTGCGGCCGCCACCTCCGCTATAGCATAGTAGTACACAGTACAGTACGGTAGTAGGCTTACGCCGGCGGACTTTATTTTTTTTTTTACTTCTTGCGGCCGCCGCCTCCGCTATAGCATAGTACAGTACAGTACCGTACGGTAGGCTTAGGCCGCCGGCGGACTTTATTTTTTTTTTACTTCTTGCGGCGCCGCCTCTCCGCTATAGCATAGTAGTACAGTACAGTACCGTACGGTAGGCTTAGGCCGCCGGCGGACTTTATTTTTTTTTTTACTTCTTGCGGCCGCCGCCTCCGCTATAGCATAGTACAGTACAGTACAGTACGTACGTAGGCTTAGGCCGCCGGCGGACTTTTTATTTTTTTTTTACTTCTTTGCGGCCGCCGCCCGCCCTCCGCTATAGCATAGTACAGTACAGTACAGTACGGTACGGTAGGCTTAGGCCGCGGCGGCTTTACTTTATTTTTTTTTTACTACTTGCTGGCCGCCGCCCCGCCGCTATAGCATAGTACAGTACAGTACCGTACGGTAGGCTTAGGCCGCCGGCGGACTTTATTTTTTTTTTTACTTCTTGCGGCCGCCGCCTCCGCTATAGCATAGCATAGTACAGTACAGTACCGTACGGTAGGCTTAGGCCGCCGGCGGACTTTATTTTTTTTTTACTTCTTTGCGGCCGCCGCCTCCGCTATAGCATAGTACACAGTACAGTACCGTACGGTAGGCTTAGGCCGCGCGGCGGACTTTATTTTCTTTTTACTTCTTTTGCGGCCGCCGCCTCCGCCTAGCATAGTAGCATACAGTACAGTACAGTACGTACGGTAGGCTTAGGCCGCCGGCGGGCTTTATTTTTTTTTTTTTTCTTGCGGCCGCCGCCTCCGCTATAGCATAGTACAGTACAGTACAGTACCGTACGGTAGGTAGGTTAGGCCGCCGGCGGACTTTTTTTTTTTCTTTTTACTTCTTGCGGCCGCCGCCTCCGCTATAGCATAGTACAGTACAGTACCGTACGGTAGGCTTAGGCCGCCGGCGGACTTTATTTTTTTTTTACTTTTGCGGCCGCCGCCTCCGCTATAGCATAGTACAGTACAGTACAGTACGTACGGTAGGCTTAGGCCGCCGGCGCTTTTTTTTTTTTTTTTTTACTTCTTTGCTTGCCGCCCCTCCGCTATAGCATAGTACAGTACAGTACAGTACAGTACGTACGTAGGCTTAGGCCGCCGGCGGACTTTATTTTCTTTTTTTACTCTTGCTTGCGGCCGCGCCGCCTCCGCTATTAGCTATAGCATAGTACAGTACAGTACAGTACGGTAGGCTACGTAGGCCGCCGGCGGGCTTTTTTTTTTTTTTTTTTCTTGCTTCGCCGCCTCCGCTATAGCATAGTACAGTACAGTACAGTACAGTACGGTAGGCTTAGGCCGCCGCCGCGCTGACTTTATTTTTTTTTTTACTTCTTGCGGCCGCCGCCTCCGCTATAGCATAGTACAGTACAGTACAGTACGGTACGGTAGGCTTAGGCCGCCGGCGGGCTTTTTTTTTTTTTTTTTTACTTTGCGGGCCGCCGCCTCCGCTATAGCATAGTACAGTACAGTACAGTACGGTACGGTACGGCTTAGGCCGCCGGCGGACTTTATTTTTTTTTTTACTTCTTGCGGCCGCCGCCTCCGCTATAGCATAGTACAGTACAGTACCGTACGTACGTAGGGCTTAGGCCGCCGGCGGACTTTATTTTTTTTTTTTTTTTGCTTCGCCGCCGCCCTCCGCTATAGCATAGTACAGTACAGTACAGTACGGTAGGGTTAGGCCGCCGGCGGCGGGACTTTATTTTTTTTTTTTTTCTTGCGGCCGCCGCCGCCGCTATAGCATAGTAGTACAGTACCGTACGGTAGGCTTAGGCCGCGGCGGGCTTTATTTTTTTTTTTACTTCTTGCGGCCGCCGCCGCCTCCGCTATAGCATAGTACAGTACAGTACAGTACGGTAGGCTTAGGCCGCCGGCGGCGGACTTTTTTTTTTTTTTTTCTTTGCGGCCGCCGCCTCCGCTATAGCATAGTACAGTACAGTACAGTACAGTACGTACGGGTAGGCTTAGGCCGCCGGCGGACTTTATTTTTTTTTTTACTTCTTGCGGCCGCCGCCTCCGCTATAGCATAGTACAGTACAGTACACCGTACGGTAGGCTTAGGCCGCCGGCGCTTTACTTTATTTTCTTTTTACTTTTTGCTTGCGGCCGCCGCCTCCGCTATAGCATAGTATAGTAGTACAGTACAGTACCGTACGGTAGGCTTAGGCCGCCGGCGGCGGCGGTATTTTTTTTTTTTTTCTTGCGGCCGCCGCCTCCGCTATAGCATAGTACAGTACAGTACCGTACGGTACGGTAGGCTTAGGCCGCCGGCGGACTTTATTTTTTTTTTTTCTTGCGCGCCGCCCGCCTCCGCTATAGCATAGTACAGTACAGTACCGTACGTACGGTAGGCTTAGGCCGCCGGCGGACTTTATTTTCTTTTTTTTTCTTGCGGCCGCCGCCCTCCCGCTATAGCATAGTACAGTACAGTACCGTACGGTAGGCTTAGGCCGCCGGGCGGACTTTATTTTTTTTTTTTTTTCTTGCGGCCGCCGCCTCCGCTATAGCATAGTACAGTACAGTACCGTACGGTAGGCTTAGGCCGCCGGCGGACTTTATTTTCTTTTTTTTTTCTTGCGGCCGCCGCCTCCGCTATAGCATAGTACAGTACAGTACCGTACGGTAGGCTTAGGCCGCCGGCGGCTTTATTTTTTTTTTTTTTCTTGCGGCCGCCGCCTCCGCTATAGCATAGTACAGTACAGTACAGTACAGTACGTAGGCTTAGGCTTAGGCCGCGGGCGGACTTTATTTTTTTTTTTTTTCTTGCGGCCGCCGCCTCGCCTATCCGCTATAGCATAGTACAGTACAGTACCGTACGGTAGGCTTAGGGCGCCGGCGGACTTTATTTTTTTTTTTTTACTTCTTGCGGCCGCCGCCTCCGCTATAGCATAGTACAGTACAGTACCGTACGTACGTAGGCTTAGGCCGCCGGCGGACTTTATTTTTTTTTTTTTTTCTTCTTGCGGCCGCCGCCTCCGCTATAGCATAGTAGCAGTACAGTACAGTACGGTAGGCTTAGGCCGCCGGCGGCGGCTTTATTTTTTTTTTTTTACTTTGCGGCCGCCTCCGCTATAGCATAGTACAGTACAGTACAGTACCGTACGGTAGGCTTTAGGCCGCCGGCGGACTTTATTTTTTTTTTTACTTTTTGCGGCCGCCGCCTCCGCTATAGCATAGTACAGTACAGTACCGTACGGTAGGCTTAGGCCGCCGGCGGGCTTTATTTTTTTTTTACTTCTTGCGGCCGCCGCCTCCGCTATAGCATAGTACAGTACAGTACCGTACGGTAGGCTTAGGCCGCCGGCGGGACTTTTTTTTTTTTTTTCTTGCGGCCGCCGCCTCCCGCTATAGCATAGTACAGTACAGTACAGTACAGTACCGTACGGTAGGCTAGGGCCGCCGGCGGACTTTATTTTTTTTTTTACTTCTTGCGGCCGCCGCCTCCGCCCGCTATAGCATAGTACAGTACAGTACAGTACGGTAGGCTTAGGCCGCCGGCGGACTTTTTTTTTTTTTACTTCTTGCGGCCCGCCGCCTCCGCTATAGCATAGTACAGTACAGTACCGTACGGTAGGCTTAGGCCGCCGGCGGACTTTTTTTTCTTTTTCTTTCTTGCTTGCGGCGCCGCCCGCCGCTATAGCATAGTATAGTACAGTACAGTACCGTACGGTAGGCTTAGGCCGCCGGCGGCGGACTTTATTTTTTTTTTACTTCTTGCGGCCGCCGCCTCCGCTATAGCATAGTACAGTACAGTACCGTACGGTAGGCTTAGGCCGCCGGCGGGCTTTATTTTTTTTTTACTTTTTTGCTTGCGGCCGCCTCCGCTATAGCATAGCACAGTACAGTACAGTACAGTACGGTAGGCTTAGGCCGCCGGCGGACTTTATTTTCTTTTTTACTTTACCTTGCGGCCGCCGCCTCCGCTCCGCTATAGCATAGTACAGTACAGTACAGTACCGTACGGTAGGCTTAGGCCGCCGGCGGACTTTATTTTTTTTTTTTTTTTACTTCTTGCGGCCGCGCCGCCTCCGCTATAGCATAGTACAGTACAGTACCGTACGGTAGGCTTAGGCCGCCGGCGGACTTTATTTTTTTTTTTTCTTGCGGCCGCCGCCTCCGCTATAGCATAGTACAGTACAGTACAGTACGGTACGGTAGGCTTAGGCCGCCGGCGGACTTTATTTTTTTTTTTACTTCTTGCGGCGCCGCCGCCTCCGCTATAGCATAGTATAGCAGTACAGTACAGTACAGTACCGTACGGTAGGCTTAGGCCGCCGGCGGTTTTTTTTTTTTTTTTTACTTCTTGCGGCCGCCGCCCTCCTATAGCATAGTACAGTACAGTACCGTACGGTAGGCTTAGGCCGCCGGCGGCCTTTTATTTTCTTTTTTTTCTTCTTGCGGCCGCCGCCTCTCCGCTATAGCATAGTACAGTACAGTACAGTACGTACGGTAGGCTTAGGGCGCCGGCGGACTTTATTTTTTTTTTACTTCTTGCGGCCGCCGCCTCCGCTATAGCATAGTACAGTACAGTACAGTACCGTACGGTAGGCTTAGGCCGCCGGCGGACTTTATTTTCTTTTTTTTTCTTCTTGCGGCCGCCGCCTCCGCTATAGCATAGTACAGTACAGTACAGTACGGTACGGTAGGCTTAGGCCGCCGGCGGACTTTTATTTTCTTTTTACTTCTTTGCGGCCGCCGCCTCCGCTATAGCATAGTACAGTACAGTACAGTACCGTACGGTAGGCTTAGGCCGCCGGCGGCTTTATTTTTTTTTTTTTTTTTTTTCTTGCGGCCGCCGCCTCCCGCTATAGCATAGTACAGTACAGTACAGTACGGTAGGCTTAGGCCGCCGGCGGACTTTATTTTCTTTTTTTACTTCTTGCGGCCGCCGCCTCCGCTATAGCATAGTACAGTACAGTACAGTACGGTAGGCTTAGGCGCGCGGCGGACTTTATTTTCTTTTTTTTACTTCTTGCGGCCGCCGCCTCCGCTATAGCATAGTACAGTACAGTACAGTACGTACGGTAGGCTTAGGCCGCCGGCGGACTTTTTTTTTTTTTTTACTCTTGCGCGCCCGCCCTCCGCTATAGCATAGCATAGTACAGTACAGTACAGTACGGTAGGCTTAGGCCGCCGGGCGGGCTTTATTTTTTTTTTACTTCTTGCGGCCGCCGCCTCCGCTATAGCATAGTACAGTACAGTACCGTACGGTAGGCTTAGGCCGCCGGCGCGGACTTTATTTTCTTTTTACTTCTTGCGGCCGCCGCCTCCGCTATAGCATAGTACAGTACAGTACCGTACGGTAGGCTTAGGCCGCCGGCGGACTTTATTTTTTCTTTTTACTTCTTGCGGCCGCCGCCTCCCGCTATAGCATAGTACAGTACAGTACAGTACCGTACGGTAGGCTTAGGCCGCCGGCGGGCTTTTTTTTTTTTTTTTACTTCTTGCGGCCGCCGCGCCTCTCCGCTAGCATAGCATAGTACAGTACAGTACCGTACGGTAGGCTAGGCCGCCGGCGGCGGACTTTATTTTTTTTTTTTTTTTTTTCTTCTTGCGGCCGCCGCCTCCGCTATAGCATAGTACAGTACAGTACGGTAGTACGGTAGGCTTAGGCCCGCCGGCGGACTTTATTTTCTTTTTACTTCTTGCGGCCGCCGCCTCCGCTATAGCATAGTATAGTACAGTACAGTACCGTACGGTAGGCTTTAGGCCGCCGGCGGGCTTTTATTTTCTTTTTTACTCTTGCGGTCGCCGCCTCCGCTATAGCATAGCATAGTACAGTACAGTACCGTACGGTAGGCTTAGGCCGCCGGCGGACTTTTATTTTTTTTTTACTTCTTGCGGCCGCCCGCCTCCGCTATAGCATAGTACAGTACAGTACCGTACCGTACGGTAGGCTTAGGCCGCCGGCGGACTTTATTTTCTTTTTTACTTCTTGCGGCCGCCGCCTCCGCTATAGCATAGTACAGTACAGTACCGTACGGTAGGCTTAGGCCGCCGGCGGACTTTATTTTTTTTTTTTTTTTCTTGCGGCCGCCGCCTCCGCTATAGCATAGCATAGTACAGTACAGTACCGTACGGTAGGCTTAGGCCGCCGGCGGACTTTATTTTTTTTTTTTTACTTCTTGCGGCCGCCGCCCTCCCGCTATAGCATAGTAGTACAGTACAGTACCGTACGGTAGGCTTAGGCCGCCGGCGGACTTTATTTTTTTTTTTACTTCTTGCGGCCGCCGCCTCCGCTATAGCATAGTACAGTACAGTACCGTACGGTAGGCTTAGGCCGCCGGCGGACTTTATTTTTTTTTTTTACTTCTTGCGGCCGCCGCCTCCTCTATATAGCATAGTACAGTACAGTACAGTACCGTACGGTAGGCTTAGGCCGCGGCGGACTTTATTTTTTTTTTTTTCTTGCGGCCGCCCGCCTCCTCCTATAGCATAGTACAGTACAGTACCGTACGGTAGGCTTAGGCCGCCGGCGGACTTTATTTTTTTTTTACTACTTCTTGCGGCCGCCGCCTCCGCTATAGCATAGTATAGTACAGTACAGTACCGTACGGTAGGCTTAGGCCGCCGGCGGACTTTATTTTCTTTTTACTTCTTGCGGCCGCCGCCTCCGCTATAGCATAGTACAGTACAGTACCGTACGGTAGGCTTAGGCCGCCGGCGGACTTTATTTTCTTTTTTTTCTTGCGGCCGCCGCGCCGCCGCCGCCTCCTATAGCATAGTACAGTACAGTACAGTACGTACGGTAGGCTTAGGCCGCCGGCGGACTTTATTTTCTTTTTACTTCTTGCGGCCGCCGCCTCCGCTATAGCATAGTACAGTACAGTACCGTACGGTAGGCTTAGGCCGCCGGCGAACTTTATTTTCTTTTTAATTCTTGCGGCCGCCGCCTCCGCTATAGCATAGTAGTAGTACAGTACCGTACGGTAGGCTTAGGCCGCCGGCGGACTTTATTTTTTTTTTACTTCTTGCGGCCGCCGCCTCCGCTATAGCATAGTACAGTACAGTACCGTACGGTAGGCTTAGGCCGCGGGCGGACTTTTTATTTTCTTTTTACTTCTTTGCGGCCGCCGCCTCCGCTATAGCATAGTACAGTACAGTACGTACCGTACGGTAGGCTTAGGCCGCCGGCGGACTTTATTTTCTTTTTACTTCTTGCGGCCGCCCCTCCGCTATAGCATAGTACAGTACAGTACAGTACGTACGGTAGGCTAGGCTTATTTTCGGACTTTATTTTTTTTTTTTCACTTCTTGCGGCCGCCCGCCTCCGCTATAGCATAGTACAGTACAGTACAGTACGGTACGGTAGGCTTAGGCCGCCGGCGGACTTTATTTTTTTTTTTACTTCTTGCGGCCGCCGCCTCCGCTATATAGCATAGTACAGTACAGTACAGTACCGTACGGTAGGCTTAGGCCGCCGGCGGCTTACTTTTATTTTCTTTTTACTTCTTGCGGCCGCCGCCTCCGCTATAGCATAGTAAAGTACAGTACAGTACCGTACGGTAGGCTTAGGCCGCCGGCGACTTTATTTTCTTTTTACTTCTTGCGGCCGGCCGCCGCCTCCGCTATAGCATAGTACAGTACAGTACCGTACGGTACGGTAGGTAGGCTTAGGCCGCCGGCGGGCTTTTATTTTTTTTTTTTACTTCTTGCGGCCGCCGCCTCCGCTATAGCATAGTACAGTACAGTACAGTACCGTACGGTAGGCTTAGGCCGCCGGCGGACTTTATTTTTTTTTTTACTTCTTGCGGCCGCCGCCTCCGCTATAGCATAGTACAGTACAGTACAGTACCGTACGGTAGGCTTAGGCCGCCGCGGCGGACTTTATTTTCTTTTTTACTTCTTGCGGCCGCCGCCTCCGCTATAGCATAGTACAGTACAGTACCGTACGGTAGGCTTAGGCCGCCGGCGGACTTTTTATTTTCTTTTTACTTCTTGCGGCCGCCGCCTCCGCTATAGCATAGTACAGTACAGTACAGTACGGTAGGGCTTAGGCCGCCGGCGGACTTTATTTTTTTTTTACTTCTTGCGGCCGCCGCCTCCGCTATAGCATAGTACAGTACACAGTACCGTACGGTAGGGCTTAGGCCGCCGGCGGACTTTTTTTTTTTTTTTACTTCTTGCGGCCGCCGCCTCCTATAGCATAGCATAGTACAGTACAGTACCGTACGGTAGGCTTAGGCCGCCGGCGGACTTTATTTTTTTTTTTACTTCTTGCGGCCGCCGCCTCCGCTATAGCATAGCATAGTACAGTACAGTACAGTACGTACGGTAGGCTTAGGCCGCCGGCGGGCTTTATTTTCTTTTTTTACTTCTTGCGGTCGCCGCCTCCCTCCGCTATAGCATAGTACAGTACAGTACAGTACGGTAGGCTTAGGCCGCCGGCGGACTTTATTTTCTTTTTTTACTTCTTGCGGCCGCCGCCTCCGCTATAGCATAGTACAGTACAGTACAGTACCGTACGGTAGGCTTAGGCCGCCGGCGGACTTTATTTTTTCTTTTTACTTCTTGCGGCCGCCGCCCTCCGCTATAGCATAGTACAGTACAGTACCGTACGGTAGGCTTAGGCCGCCGGCGGACTTTATTTTTTTTTTTACTTCTTGCGGCCGCCGCCCTCCGCTATAGCATAGTACAGTACAGTACCGTACGGTAGGCTTAGGCCGCCGGCGGACTTTATTTTCTTTTTACTTCTTGCGGTCGCCGCCTCCGCTATAGCATAGTACAGTACAGTACCGTACGGTAGGCTTAGGCCGCCGGCGGACTTTATTTTTTTTTTTACTTCTTGCGGCCGCCGCCTCCGCTATAGCATAGTACAGTACAGTACAGTACCGTACGGTAGGCTTAGGCCGCCGGCGGACTTTATTTTCTTTTTACTTCTTGCGGCCGCCGCCTCCGCTATAGCATAGTACAGTACAGTACAGTACCGTACGGTAGGCTTAGGCCGCCGGCGGACTTTATTTTCTTTTTTTTTTTCCTTTCTTCTTGCGGCCCGCCGCCTCCGCTATAGCATAGTACAGTACAGTACCGTACGGTAGGCTTAGGCCGCCGGCGGACTTTATTTTCTTTTTACTTCTTCTTGCGGCCGCCGCCTCTCCGCTATAGCATAGTACAGTACAGTAGTACGTACGGTAGGCTTAGGCCGCCGGCGGACTTTATTTTTTTTTTTTTACTTCTTGCGGCCGCCGCCTCCGCTATAGCATAGTACAGTACAGTACAGTACCGTACGGTAGGCTTAGGCCGCCGGCGGGCTTTTATTTTCTTTTTACTTCTTGCGGCCGCCGCCTCCGCTATAGCATAGTACAGTACAGTACCGTACGGTAGGCTTAGGCCGCCGCCGGCGGACTTTTTATTTTCTTTTTACTTCTTGCGGCCGCCGCCTCCGCTATAGCATAGTACAGTACAGTACCGTACGGTAGGCTTAGGCCGCCGGCGGACTTTATTTTCTTTTTACTTCTTGCGGCCGCCGCGCCTCCGCTATAGCATAGTACAGTACAGTACCGTACGGTAGGCTTAGGCCCGCCGGCGGGCTTTATTTTCTTTTTACTTCTTGCGGCGCCCGCCTCCGCTATAGCATAGTACAGTACAGTACCGTACGGTAGGCTTA
This sequence comes from Styela plicata, assembly GCA_963675895.2. Lineage (NCBI taxonomy): Eukaryota > Metazoa > Chordata > Ascidiacea > Stolidobranchia > Styelidae > Styela > Styela plicata. Next base: position 816,964 of record CAVMBJ020000003.1, read on the forward strand.
GGCCGCCGGCGGACTTTATTTTTTTTTTTACTTCTTGCGGCCGCCCGCCTCCGCTATAGCATAGTACAGTACAGTACCGTACGGTACGGTAGGCTTAGGCCGCCGGCGGACTTTATTTTCTTTTTACTTCTTGCGGCCGCCGCCTCCGCTATAGCATAGTACAGTACAGTACCGTACGGTAGGCTTAGGCCGCCGGCGGACTTTATTTTCTTTTTACTTCTTGCGGCCGCCGCCTCCGCTATAGCATAGTAGTACAGTACAGTACAGTACCGTACGGTAGGCTTAGGCCGCCGGCGGACTTTTTTTTTCTTTTTACTTCTTGCGGCCGCCGCCTCTCCGCTATAGCATAGTACAGTACACAGTACCGTACGGTAGGCTTAGGCCGCCGGCGGACTTTATTTTCTTTTTACTTCTTGCGGCCGCCGCCTCCGCTATAGCATAGTACAGTACAGTACCGTACGGTAGGCTTAGGCCGCCGGCGGACTTTATTTTTTTTTTTACTTTCTTGCGGCCGCCGCCTCCGCTATAGCATAGTACAGTACAGTACCGTACGGTAGGCTTAGGCTTAGACCGCCGGCGGACTTTATTTTCTTTTTACTTCTTGCGGCCGCCGCCTCCGCTATAGCATAGTACAGTACAGTACCGTACGGTAGGCTTAGGCCGCCGGCGGACTTTATTTTTTTTTTTACTTCTTGCGGCCGCCGCCTCCGCTATAGCATAGTACAGTACAGTACCGTACGGTAGGCTTAGGCCGCCGGCGGACTTTATTTTCTTTTTTTTACTTCTTGCGGCCGCCGCCTCCGCCGCTATAGCATAGTACAGTACAGTACAGTACCGTACGGTAGGCTTAGGCCGCCGGCGGACTTTATTTTCTTTTTACTTCTTGCGGCCGCCGCCTCCGCTATAGCTATAGTACAGTACAGTACAGTACGTACGGTAGGCTTAGGCCGCCGGCGGACTTTATTTTCTTTTTACTTCTTGCGGCCGCCGCCTCCGCTATAGCATAGTACAGTACAGTACCGTACGGGTAGGCTTAGGCCGCCGGCGGAACTTTATTTTCTTTTTACTTCTTGCGGCCGCCACCTCCGCTATAGCATAGTACAGTACAGTACCGTACGGTAGGCTTAGGCCGCCGGCGGACTTTATTTTTTCTTTTTTTTACTTCTTGCGGCCGCCGCTCTCCGCTATAGCATATAAAGTACAGTACAGTACCGTACGGTAGGCTTAGGCCGCCGGCGGACTTTATTTTTCTTTTTACTTCTTGCGGCCGCCGCCTCCGCTATAGCATAGTACAGTACAGTATTGTACGGTAGGCTTAGGCCGCCGGCGGGCTTTATTTTCTTTTTTTACTTCTTGCGGCCGCCGCCTCTCCGCTATAGCATAGTATAGTACAGTACAGTACCGTACGGTAGGCTTAGGCCGCCGGCGGACTTTATTTTCTTTTTACTTCTTGCGGCCGCCGCCTCCGCTATAGCATAGTACAGTACAGTACAGTACGGTAGGCTTAGGCCGCCGGCGGACTTTATTTTCTTTTTACTTCTTGCGGCCGCCGCCTCCGCTATAGCATAGTACAGTACAGTACCGTACGGTAGGCTTAGGCCGCCGGCGGACTTTATTTTCTTTTTACTTCTTGCGGCTTGCGGCCGCCGCTATCTATAGCATAGCATAGTACAGTACAGTACGGTACGGTAGGCTTAGGCCGCCGGCGGACTTTATTTTCTTTTTACTTCTTGCGGCCGCCGCCTCCGCTATAGCATAGTACAGTACAGTACCGTACGGTAGGCTTAGCTTAGGCCGCCGGCGGACTTTATTTTCTTTTTACTTCTTTTTGCGGCCGCCGCCTCCCGCTATAGCATAGTACAGTACAGTACAGTACCGTACGGTAGGCTTAGGCCGCCGGCGGACTTTATTTTCTTTTTACTTTTTGCGGCCGCCGCCTCCGCTATAGCATAGTACAGTACAGTACAGTACAGTACGTACGGTAGGCTTAGGCCGCGGGCGGACTTTATTTTCTTTTTTACTTCTTGCGGCCGCCGCCTCCGCTATAGCATAGTACAGTACAGTACCGTACGGTAGGCTTAGGCCGCCGGCGGACTTTATTTTCTTTTTACTTCTTGCGGCCGCCGCCTCCGCTATAGCATAGTACAGTACAGTACCGTACGGTAGGCTTAGGCCGCCGGCGGCGACTTTATTTTCTTTTTACTTCTTGCGGCCGCCGCCTCCGCTATAGCATAGTACAGTACAGTACAGTACCGTACGGTAGGCTTAGGCCGCCGGCGGACTTTATTTTTTTTTTTACTTCTTGCGGCCGCCGCCTCCGCTATAGCTATAGCATAGTACAGTACAGTACAGTACCGTACGGTAGGCTTAGGCCGCCGGCGGCTTTACTTTTTTTTTTTTTTTTCTTCTTGCGGCCGCCGCCTCCGCTATAGCATAGTACAGTACAGTACAGTACGGTACGGTAGGCTTAGGCCGCCGCGGGGACTTTATTTTCTTTTTACTTCTTGCGGCCGCCAGCCTCCGCTATAGCATAGTACAGTACAGTACAGTACCGTACGGTAGGCTTAGGCTTAGGCGCCGGCGGACTTTATTTTCTTTTTACTTCTTGCGCCGCCGCGCCGCCTCCGCTATAGCATAGTACAGTACAGTACCGTACGGTAGGCTTAGGCCGCCGGCGGACTTTATTTTTTTTTTACTTCTTGCGGCCGCCGCCTCCGCTATAGCATAGTAGTACAGTACAGTACCGTACGGTAGGCTTAGGCCGCCGGCGGACTTTATTTTCTTTTTACTTCTTGCGGCCGCCGCCTCCGCTATAGCATAGTACAGTACAGTACCGTACGGTAGGCTTAGGCCGCCGGCGGACTTTATTTTCTTTTTACTTCTTGCGGCCGCCGCCTCCGCTATAGCATAGTACAGTACAGTACCGTACGGTAGGCTTAGGCCGCCGGCGGACTTTATTTTTTTTTTTACTTCTTGCGGCCGCCGCCTCCGCTATAGCATAGTACAGTACAGTACCGTACGGTAGGCTTAGGCCGCCGGCGGACTTTTATTTTCTTTTTACTTCTTGCGGCCGCCGCCTCCGCTATAGCATAGTACAGTACAGTACAGTACCGTACGGTAGGCTTAGGCCGCCGGCGGACTTTATTTTCTTTTTACTTCTTGCGGCCGCCACCTCCGCTATAGCATAGTACAGTACAGTACCGTACGGTAGGCTTAGGCCGCCGGCGGACTTTATTTTCTTTTTACTTCTTGCGGCCGCCGCCTCCGCTATAGCATAGTACAGTACAGTACCGTACGGTAGGCTTAGGCCGCCGGCGGACTTTATTTTCTTTTTACTTCTTGCGGCCGCCGCCTCCGCTATAGCATAGTACAGTACAGTACAGTACCGTACGGTAGGCTTAGGCCGCCGGCGGACTTTATTTTCTTTTTACTTCTTGCGGGCCGCCGCCTCCGCTATAGCATAGTACAGTACAGTACCGTACGGTAGGCTTAGGCCGCCGGCGGACTTTATTTTCTTTTTACTTCTTGCGGCCGCCGCCTCCGCTATAGCATAGTACAGTACAGTACAGTACGGTAGGCTTAGGCCGCCGGCGGACTTTATTTTCTTTTGCTTGCGGCCGCCGCCTCCGCTATAGCATAGTATAGTACAGTACAGTACCGTACGTAGGCTTAGGCCGCCGGCGGACTTTATTTTCTTTTTACTTCTTGCGGCCGCCGCCTCCGCTATAGCATAGTACAGTACAGTACCGTACGGTAGGCTTAGGCCGCCGGCGGACTTTATTTTTTTTTTTTACTTCTTGCGGCCCGCCGCCTCCGCTATAGCATAGTACAGTACAGTACGTACGGTAGGCTTAGGCCGCCGGCGGACTTTATTTTCTTTTTACTTCTTGCGGCCGCCGCCTCCGCTATAGCATAGTACAGTACAGTACCGTACGGTAGGCTTAGGCCGCCGGCGGACTTTATTTTCTTTTTACTTCTTGCGGCCGCCCGCCTCCGCTATAGCATAGTACAGTACAGTACAGTACCGTACGGTAGGCTTAGGCCGCCGGCGGACTTTATTTTTTTTTTACTTTTTGCGGCCGCCGCCTCCGCTATAGCATAGTACAGTACAGTACCGTACGGTAGGCTTAGGCCGCCGGCGGACTTTATTTTCTTTTTACTTCTTGCGGCCGCCGCCTCCGCTATAGCATAGTACAGTACAGTACAGTACCGTACGGTAGGCTTAGGCCGCCGGCGGACTTTATTTTCTTTTTACTTCTTGCGGCCGCCGCCTCCGCTATAGCATAGTACAGTACAGTACAGTACTGTACGTACGGTAGGCTTAGGCCGCCGGCGGACTTTATTTTTTTTTTTACTTCTTGCGGTCGCCGCCTCCGCTATAGCATAGTACAGTACAGTACCGTACGGTAGGCTTAGGCCGCCGGCGGACTTTATTTTCTTTTTACTTCTTGCGGCGCCGCCGCCTCCGCTATAGCATAGTACAGTACAGTACCGTACGGTAGGCTTAGGCCGCCGGCGGACTTTATTTTCTTTTTACTTCTTGCGGCCGCCGCCTCCGCTATAGCATAGTACAGTACAGTACAGTACCGTACGGTAGGCTTAGGCCGCCGGCGGACTTTATTTTCTTTTTACTTCTTGCGGCCGCCGCCTCCGCTATAGCATAGTACAGTACAGTACCGTACGGTAGGCTTAGGCCGCCGGCGGACTTTTTTTTTTCTTTTTACTTCTTGCGGCCGCCGCCTCCGCTATAGCATAGTAGTACAGTACAGTACCGTACGGTAGGCTTAGGCCGCCGGCGGACTTTATTTTCTTTTTACTTCTTGCGGCCGCCGCCTCCGCTATAGCATATAGTACAGTACAGTACCGTACGGTAGGCTTAGGCCGCCGGCGAACTTTATTTTCTTTTTACTTCTTGCGGCCGCCGCCTCCGCTATAGCATAGTACAGTACAGTACCGTACGGTAGGCTTAGGCCGCCGGCGGACTTTATTTTCTTTTTACTTCTTGCGGCCGCCCCCTCCGCTATAGCATAGTACAGTACAGTACAGTACCGTACGGTAGGCTTAGGCCGCCGGCGGCTTTATTTTCTTTTTACTTCTTGCGGCCCGCCGCCTCCGCTATAGCATAGTACAGTACACAGTACCGTACGGTAGGCTTAGGCCGCCGGCGGACTTTATTTTCTTTTTACTTCTTGCGGCCGCCGCCTCCGCTATAGCATAGTACAGTACAGTACCGTACGGTAGGCTTAGGCCGCCGGCGGCAACTTTATTTTCTTTTTACTTCTTGCGGCCGCCGCCTCCGCTATAGCATAGTACAGTACAGTACAGTAACCGTACGGTAGGCTTAGGCCGCCGCGGGCGGACTTTATTTTCTTTTTACTTCTTGCGGCCGCCACCTCCGCTATAGCATAGTACAGTACAGTACCGTACGGTAGGCTTAGGCCGCCCGGCGGACTTTATTTTCTTTTTACTTTCTTGCGGCGCCGCCTCCGCTATAGCATAGTAGTACAGTACAGTACCGTACGGTAGGCTTAGGCCGCCGGCGGGCTTTATTTTCTTTTTACTTCTTGCGGCCGCCGCCTCCGCTATAGCATAGTACAGTACAGTACCGTACCGTACGGTAGGCTTAGGCCGCCGGCGGACTTTATTTTCTTTTTACTTCTTGCGGCCGCCGCCTCCGCTATAGCATAGTATAGTACAGTACAGTACCGTACGGTAGGCTTAGGCCGCCGGCGGACTTTATTTTTCTTTTTACTTCTTGCGGCACGCCGCCTCCGCTATAGCATAGTACAGTACAGTACCGTACGGTAGGCTTAGGCCGCCGGCGGACTTTATTTTCTTTTTTACTTCTTGCGGCCGCCGCCTCCGCTATAGCATAGTACAGTACAGTACCGTACGGTAGGCTTAGGCCGCCGGCGGACTTTATTTTCTTTTTACTTCTTGCGGCCGCCGCCTCCGCTATAGCATAGTACAGTACAGTACCGTACGGTAGGCTTAGGCCGCCGGCGGACTTTATTTTCTTTTTACTTCTTGCGGCCGCCGCCTCCGCTATAGCATAGTACAGTAGTACAGTACCGTACGGTAGGCTTAGGCCGCCGGCGGACTTTATTTTCTTTTTACTTCTTGCGGCCGCCGCCTCCGCTATAGCATAGTACAGTACAGTACCGTACGGTAGGCTTAGGCCGCCGGCGGACTTTTTTTTTCTTTTTACTTCTTGCGGCCGCCGCCTCCGCTATAGCATAGTACAGTACAGTACCGTACGGTAGGCTTAGGCCGCCGGCGGACTTTATTTTCTTTTTACTTCTTGCGGCCGCCGCCTCCGCTATAGCATAGTACAGTACAGTACCGTACGGTAGGCTTAGGCCGCCGGCGGACTTTATTTTCTTTTTACTTCTTGCGGCCGCCGCCTCCGCTATAGCATAGTACAGTACAGTACCGTACGGTAGGCTTAGGCCGCCGGCGGACTTTATTTTTTTTTTTACTTCTTGCGGCCGCCGCCTCCGCTATAGCATAGTACAGTACAGTACCGTACGGTAGGCTTAGGCCGCCGGCAGGACTTTATTTTCTTTTTACTTCTTGCGGCCGCCACCTCCGCTATAGCATAGTACAGTACAGTACCGTACGGTAGGCTTAGGCCGCCGGCGGACTTTATTTTCTTTTTTCACTTCTTGCGGTCCGCCGCCTCCGCTATAGCATAGTACAGTACAGTACCGTACGGTAGGCTTAGACCGCCGGCGGACTTTATTTTCTTTTTACTTCTTGCGGCCGCCGCCTCCCGCTATAGCATAGTACAGTACAGTACCGTACGGTAGGCTTAGGCCGCCGGCGGACTTTTATTTTCTTTTTACTTCTTGCGGCCGCCGCCTCCGCTATAGCATAGTACAGTACAGTACCGTACGTACGGTAGGCTTAGAGCCGCCGGCGGGACTTTATTTTCTTTTTACTTCTTGCGGCCGCCGCCTCCGCTATAGCATAGTACAGTACAGTACAGTACCGTACGGTAGGCTTAGGCCGCCGGCGGACTTTATTTTTTTTTTTTACTTCTTGCGGCCGCCGCCTCCGCTATAGCATAGTACAGTACAGTACAGTACCGTACGGTAGGCTTAGGCCGCCGGCGGACTTTATTTTCTTTTTACTTCTTGCGGCCGCCATCTCCGCTATAGCATAGTACAGTACAGTACAGTACCGTACGGTAGGCTTAGGCCGCCGGCGGACTTTATTTTCTTTTTACTTCTTGCGGCCGCCGCCTCCGCTATAGCATAGTACAGTACAGTACCGTACGGTAGGCTTAGGCCGCCGGCGGACTTTATTTTCTTTTTTACTTCTTGCGGCCGCCCGCCTCCGCTATAGCATAGTACAGTACAGTACCGTACGGTAGGCTTAGGCCGCCGGCGGACTTTATTTTCTTTTTACTTCTTGCGGCCGCCGCTCCGCTATAGCATAGTACAGTACAGTACCGTACGGTAGGCTTAGGCCGCCGGCGGACTTTATTTTCTTTTTACTTCTTGCGGCCGCCGCCTCCGCTATAGCATAGTACAGTACAGTACCGTACGGTAGGCTTAGGCCGCCGGCGGACTTTATTTTCTTTTTACTTCTTGCGGCCGCCGCCTCCGCTATAGCATAGTACAGTACAGTACCGTACGGTAGGCTTAGGCCGCCGGCGGACTTTATTTTCTTTTACTTCTTCTTGCGGCCGCCCGCCTCCGCTATAGCATAGTACAGTACACAGTACCGTACGGTAGGCTTAGACCGCCGGCGGACTTTATTTTTACTTTTTACTTCTTGCGGCCGCCGCCTCCGCTATAGCATAGTACAGTACAGTACCGTACGGTAGGCTTAGGCCGCCGCATACTTTATTTTCTTTTTACTTCTTGCGGCCGCCGCCTTCGCTATAGCATAGTACAGTACAGTACCGTACGGTAGGCTTAGGCCGCCGGCGGACTTTATTTTCTTTTTACTTCTTGCGGCCGCCGCACCTCCGCTATAGCATAGTACAGTACAGTTACCGTACGGTAGGCTTAGGCCGCCGGCGGCTTTTATTTTCTTTTTACTTTCTTGCGGTCCGCCGCCTAGGCTATAGCAGTAGTACAGTACAGTACCGTACGGTAGGCTTAGGCCGCCGGCGAACTTTATTTTCTTTTTACTTCTTGCGGCCGCCACCTCCGCTATAGCATAGTACAGTACAGTACAGTACTGTACGGTAGGCTTATTTTCTTATTTTAACGGCTTTTATTTTCTTTTTTACTTCTTGCGGCCGCCGCCTCCGCTATAGCATAGTAACAGTACAGTACCGTACGGTAGGCTTAGGCCGCCGGCGGACTTTATTTTCTTTTTTACTTCTTGCGGCCGCCACCTCCGCTATAGCATAGTACAGTACAGTACCGTACGGTAGGCTTAGGCCCGCCGGCGGACTTTTTATTTTCTTTTTACTACTTCTTGCCGCGCCACCATCCGCTATAGCATAGTACAGTACAGTACAGTACCGTACGGTAGGTTTAGGCCGCCGGCGGACTTTATTTTCTTTTTACTTTTTGCGGCCGCCGCCTCCGCTATAGCATAGTACAGTACAGTACCGTACGGTAGGCTTAGGTTCGCCGGGTTTTTATTTTCTTTTTTACTTCTTGCGGCCGCCGCCTCCGCTATAGCATAGTACAGTACAGTACGGTACGGTATAGGCTTAGGCCTGCCGGCGGACTTTATTTTTCTTTTTTACTTCTTGCGGCCGCCGCCTCCGCTATAGCATAGTACAGTACAGTACAGTACGGTAGGCTTAGGCCGCCGGCGGACTTTTATTTTCCTTTTTACTTCTTGCGGCCGCCGCCTCCGCTATAGCATAGTACAGTACAGTACAGTACCGTACGGTAGGCTTAGGCCGCCGGCGAACTTTATTTTCTTTTTACTTCTTGCGGCGGCCGCTCCGCCATAGCATAGTACAGTACAGTACCGTACGGTAGGCTTAGGCCGCCGGCGGACTTTATTTTTTTTTTACTTCTTGCGGTAGCCGCCTCTCCGCTATAGCATAGTACAGTACAGTACCGTACGGTAGGCTTAGGCCGCCGGCGCAACTTTATTTTCTTTTTACTTCTTGCGGGCCGCCACCTCCGCTATAGCATAGTACAGTACAGTACCGTACGGTAGGCTTAGGCCGCCGGCGGCTTTATTTTCTTTTTACTTCTTGCGGTCGCCGCCTAGGCTATAGCATAGTACAGTACAGTACCGTACGGTAGGCTTAGGCCGCCGGCGAACTTTATTTTCTTTTTACTTCTTGCGGCCGCCACCTCCGCTATATAGCATAGTACAGTACAGTACAGTACAGTACGGTAGGCTTAGGCCGCCGGCGGCTTACTTTTATTTTTTTTTTACTTTCTTGCTTGTGCCGCCGCCTCTACGCTATAGCAGTAAAGTACAGTACAGTACCGTACGGTAGGCTTAGGCCGCCGGCGGACTTTATTTTCTTTTTACTTCTTGCGGCCGCCGCCTCCGCTATAGCATAGTACAGTACAGTACAGTACGGTAGGGCTTAGGCCGCCGGCGGACTTTATTTTTTCTTTTTACTTCTTGCGGCCGCCGCCTCCGCTATAGCATAGTAACCTAGCTGTACAGTACCGTAAAGGCTAGGCTCTAGGCCGCGGGCGGGACTTTATTTTTCTTTTTTACTTCTTGCGGCCTCGCCTGCCTCCGCTATAGCATAGTACAGTTACAGTACCGTACGGTAGGCTTAGACCGCCGGCGGCTTTATTTTTCTTTTTACTTCTTGCGGCCGCCGCCCTCCGCTATAGCATAGTACAGTACAGTACCGTTACGGTAGGCTTAGGCCGCCGGCGGACTTTATTTTCTTTTTACTTCTTGCGGCCGCCGCCTCCGCCTATAGCATAGTACAGTACAGTGGTACCGTACGGTAGGCTTTAGGCCGCCGGCGCGGACTTTATTTTCTTTTTAACTTCTTGCGGCCGCCGCCTCCGCTATAGCATAGTACAGTACATTACAGTACCGTACGGTAGGCTTAGACCGCCGGCGAACTTTATTTTCTTTTTACTTCTTGCGGCCCGGCAACCTCCGCTATAGCATAGTACAGTACAGTACCGTACGGTAGGCTTAGGCCGCCGGCGGACTTTATTTTTTTTTTACTTCTTGCGGCCGCCGCCTAGGCTATAGCATAGTACAGTACAGTACCGTACGGTAGGCTTAGGCCGCCGGCGGACTTTATTTTCTTTTTACTTCTTGCGGCCGCCGCCTCCGCTATAGCATAGTACAGTACAGTACAGTTACCGTACGGTAGGCTTAGGGCCTTAATTTTTACTTTTTTATTTTCTTTTTACTTCTTGCGGCCGCCGCCTCCGCTATAGCATAGTAAAGTACAGTACAGTACCGTACGGTAGGCTTAGGCAACCGGCGGACTTTATTTTCTTTTTACTTCTTGCGGCCGCCGCCTCCGCTATAGCATAGTACAGTACAGTACCGTACGGTAGGCTTAGGCCGCGGGCATACTTTATTTTCTTTTTACTTCTTGCGGCCGCCGCCTCCGCTATAGCATAGTACAGTACAGTACCGTACGGTAGGTTTAGGCCGCCGGCGGACTTTATTTTCTTTTTACTACTTGCGGCCGCCACCTCCGCTATAGCATATAGTACAGTACAGTACCGTACGGTAGGCTTAGGGCCGCCGGCGGACTTTTATTTCCTTTTTTACTTTCTTGCGGCCGCCGCCTCCGCTATAGCATAGTACAGTACAGTACCGTACGGTAGGCTTAGGCCGCCGGCGGACTTTATTTTTCTTTTTACTACTTGCGGCCGCCGCCTCCGCTATAGCATAGTACAGTACAGTACAGTACGGTAGGCTTAGGCCGCCGGCGGGACTTTATTTTCTTTTTACTTCTTGCGGCCGCCGCCTCTGCTATAGCATAGTACAGTACAGTACCGTACGGTAGGCTTAGGTCGCCGGCGGGCTTTATTTTCTTTTTACTTCTTGCGGTCGCCCGCCTCCGCTATAGCATAGTACAGTACAGTACCGTACGGTAGGCTTAGGCCGCCGGCGGACTTTATTTTCTTTTTACTTCTTGCGGCCGCCGCCACCTCCCGCTATAGCATAGTACAGTACAGTACCGTACGGTAGGCTTAGCCCGCCGGCGGTTTTATTTTGTTTTTTACTTCTTGCGGCGCCTCTCCGCTATAGCATAGTACAGTACAGTACCGTACGGTAGGTTTAGGCCGCCGGCGGACTTTATTTTCTTTTTACTTCTTGCGGCCGCCCGCCTCCGCTATAGCATAGTACAGTACAGTACCGTACGGTAGGCTTAGGCCGCCGGCAGACTTTATTTCCTTTTTTACTTTCTTGCGGTCGCCACCCTCCGCTATAGCATAGTACAGTACAGTACCGTACGGTAGGCTTAGGCCGCCGGCGGATTTTATTTTCTTTTTACTACTTGCGGCCGCCAGGCCTCCGCTATAACATAGTAAAGTACAGTACCGTACGGTAGGGCTTAGGCCGCCGGCGGACTTTATTTTTCTTTTTACTTCTTGCGACCGCCGCCTCCGCTATAGCATAGTACAGTACAGTACCGTACGGTAGGCTTAGGCCGCCGAAGGTTTTTTATTTTTTTTTTTACTTCTTGCGGCCGCTGTCCTCGCTATAGCATAGTACAGTACAGTACCGTACGGATAGGCTTAGGACCGCCGGCGAACTTTATTTTCTTTTTACTTCTTGCGGCCGCCGCCTCCGCAATAGCACAGTACAGTACAGTACCGTACGGTAGGCTTAGGCCGCCGGCGGAAACTTTATTTTCTTTTTTACTTCTTGCGGCCCGCCGCCTCTCGCAATAGCATAGTACAGTACAGTATTGTACGGTAGGCTTAGGCCGCCGGCGGACTTTATTTTCTTTTTCCTTCTTGCGACCGCCGCCTCCGCTATAGCATAGTACAGTACACAAGTACAGTACCGTACGGGTAGGCTAAGGTCGCCGGCGGCGGCTTTATTTTTCTTTTTACTTCTTGTGGCCGCCGCAGCTAGGCTATAGCATAGTACAGTACAGTACACCCCCCACTGTACGGTAGGCTTAGGCCGCCGGGCGGACTTTATTTTCTTTTACTTCTTGCGGCCGCCGCCACCATCCGCTTTAGCATAGTACAGTTCAGTACAGTACCGTACGGTAGGCTTAATTTCTTATATTTTTACTTACTTTTATTTTCTTTTTTCACTTCTTGCTGACGCCGCCTCCGCTATAGCATAGTAAAAGTACAGTACAGTACCGTACGGTAGGCTTAGGCCGCCGGCGGACTTTATTTTTCTTTTTACTTCTTGCGGCCCGCCGCCTCCGCTATCAGCTATAGCATAGTACAGTACAGTACCGTACGGTAGGCTTAGGCTTGCCGGCGGACTTTATTTTCTTTTTACTTCTTGCGGCCGCCGTCTCTGCTATAGCATAGTACAGTACAGTACCGTACGGTAGGTTTAGGCCTCCGGCTGACTTTATTTTCTTTTTACTTCTTTGCGGCCGCCACCTCCGCTATAGCATAGTACAGTACAGTACCGTACGGTAGCTTAGGCCGCCGGCGGACTTTATTTTCTTTTTACTTTCTTGCGGCCGCCACCTCCGCTATAGCATAGTATCACGTCAGTACAGTACCATATGGTAGGCTTAGGCCTCCGGCGGACTTTATTTTTTTTTTTACTTGCTTGCGGCCGCCACCACTCCGCTATAGCATAGCATAGTACAGTACCGTAAACGGTAGGCTTTAGGCCCGCCCGGCGGACTTTATTTTTCTTTTTACTTCTTGTGGCCGCCGCCTCCGCTATAAGCATAATACAGTGTACAGTATCGTACGGTAGGCTTAGGCCACCGGCGGTTTTTATTTTTCTTTTTACTTCTTGCGGCCGCTGACTCCTGCTATAGTCATAGTACAGTACAGTAACCGTACGGTAGGACTTAGGCCCGCCGGCGAACTTTATTTTCTTTTTACTTCTTGCGGCCGCCGCCTCCGCTATTAGCATAGTACAGTACAGTAACCGTACGGTAGGCTTAGGCCGCCGGCGGACTTTATTTTTTTTTTTTTACTTCTTGCGGCCACCTACTAGCCTCCGCTATAGCATAGTACAGTACAGTACCGTACGGTAGGCTTAGGCCGCCAGGCGGACTTTATTTTCTTTTTTAACTTCTTGCGGCCGCCGCCTAGGCTATAGCATAGTAGTACAGTACAGTACCGTACGGTAGGCTTAGGCCGCAGAACAGCTTGCGGACTTTATTTTCTTTTTACTTCTTTGCGGCAGCCACCTCCGCTATAGCATAGACAGTACAGTACACCGGTACGGTAGGCTTAGGGCCTTTATTTGTTAGCGAACTTTTATTTTCTTTTAACTTCTTGCGGCCACCGCTCCGCTTAATAGCATAGTAAAAGTTACAGTACAGTACCGTACGGTAGGCTAAGGCCGCCGGCGGACTTTATTTTCTTTTTTTACTTCTTGCGGCCGCCGCCTCCGCTATAGCATAGTAGTACAGTACCGTACGGTAGGCTTAGGCCGCCGGCGGACTTTTATTTTCTTTTTTTACTTCTTGCGGCCGCCACCCACCGCTATAGCATAGTACAGTACAGTACCGTACGGTAGGCTTAGGCCGCCGACGGACTTTATTTTCTTTTTACTTCTTGCGACCGCCCCTATCCGCTATAGCATAGTACACATACAGTACAGTACCGTACGGTAGGCTTAGGCCGCCGGCGGTTTTTATTTTCTTTTTACTTCTTGCGGCCGCCGTCTCTGCTATAGCAGCATAGTACAGTACAGTACTGTACGGTAGGTTTAGGCCGCCGGCGAACTTTTATTTTCTTTTTTACTTTTTGCGGCCGCCGCCTTTCCGCTATAGCATAGTAAAGTACAGTACCAGTACCGTAACGCTCTTAGGTTCGCCGGCGGGCTTTATTTTCTTTTTTACTTTTTGCGGTCGCCCGCCTCCGCTATAGCATAGTACAGTACAGTACCGTACGGTAGGCTTAGGCCGCCGGCGGGACTTTATTTTCTTTTTACTTCTTGCTGCCCGCGCCGCCTCCGCTATAGCATAGTACAGTACATTACAGTACCGTACGGTAGGCTTAGGCCGCCCGCGAACTTTATTTTCTTTTTACTTCTTGCTGCCGCGCCCTCCGCTATAGCATAGTAAGTACAGTACCGTACGGTAGGCTTAGGCCGCCGGCGGACTTTATTTTTTTTTTTACTTTTGCGGCCGCCGCCTCGCTTAGCATAGTACAGTACAGTACCATACGGTAGGCTTAGGCCGCCGGCGGACTTTATTTTCTTTTTACTTCTTGCGGCCTGCCACCTCCGCTATAGCATAGTACAGTACAGTACAGTACCGTACGGTAGGCTTATGGACGCTTATTTTACTTACATTGATTTTCTTTACACTTCTTGCGGCCGCCGCCTCCGCTATAGCATAGTACAGTACAGTACAGTACCGTACGGTAGGCTTAGACCTCCGGCGGACTTTATTTTTCTTTTTATTTCTTGCGGCCGCCGCCTCCGCTATTAGCATACAGTACAGTACAGTACCGTAGGGTTAGGCTTAGGCCGCCGGCTGACTTTATTTTCTTTTTACTTCTTGCGGCCGCCCACCTCCGCTATAGCATAGTACACACAGTACAGTACCATAACGGTAGGCTTAGGCCGCCGGCGGACTTTATTTTCTTTTTACTACTTCTTGCGGCCGCCACCTCCGCTATAGCATAGTACAGTACAGTACAAAGTACTTTGTAGGCTTAGGCCGCCGGCGGACTTTACTTTTTTTTTTTTTACTTCTTGCGGCCGCCGCCTCCGCTATAGCATAGTACAGCTACAGTACGGTACGGTAGGCTTAGGTCCGCCGGCAGACTTTATTTTCTTTTTACTTCTTGTGGCCGCCGCCTAGGCTATAGCATAGTACAGTACATTACCACTGTACGGTAGGCTTAGGCCGCCAGGACGGACTTTATTTTCTTTTTACTACTTGCTGCCGCCACCTCATCCGCTAAAGCATAGTACAGTACAGTACCCGTACGGTAGTCTTAGCCCGCCGGCGGGGCTTATATTTTGTTTTTTACCCTCTTGCGGTCGCCGCCTATGCTAATAGCATAGTAAAGTACAGTACGTACGGTAGGCTTAGGCCGCCGGCTACACTTTATTTTCTTTTTACTTTTTTGCGGCCGCCGCCTCCGCTATAGCATAGTACAGTACAGTACCGTACGGTAGGCTTTAGGCCGCCGGCAGGCTTTATTTTCCTTTTTACTTCTTGCGGCCGCCACCTCCCTTATAGCATAGTATTGTACAGTACCGTGTACGGTAGGCTTAGGCCGCCCGGCGGACTTTATTTTCTTTTTACTTCTTGCGGCCGCCTGCCACCTCCGCTATAGCATAGTAAAGTACAGTACCGTACGGTAGGCTAAGGCCGCCGGCGGACTTTATTTTCTTTTTACTTCTTTTGCGAAACCATGTGAGCCTCCGCTATAGCATAGTACAGTACAGTACCGTACGGTAGGCTTAGGCCGCCGGCGGGCTTTATTTTTCTTTTTTACTTCTTGCGGCACGCCCACCTCTGCTATAGCATAGTACAGTACAGTACCGTACGGTAGGCTTAGGCCGCCGGCGGAACTTTATTTTCCTTTTTACTTCTTGCGGCCGCCGCCTCCGCTATAGCATAGTACAGTACAGTACCGTACGGTAGGCTTAGGCCGCCGGCGGACTTTATTTCCCTTTTTACTTCTTGCGGGCCGCCCGCCTCTGCGATAGCATAGTACAGTACAGTATTGTACGGTCTAGGTTTAGGCGCCGGCGGACTTTATTTTCTTTTTCCTTCTTGCGGTCTCCGCCATAGCATAGCTACAGTAGCAAAGAACAGTACAGTACTCAGACGGTAGGCGCGGTGCCGGCGGCTTTATTTTCTTTTTTACTTCTTGCGGTGTCCGCCGCCTAGGCTATAGCATAGTAAGCAAGTACAGTACCGTACGGTAGGCTTAGGCCGCCCGGCGGACTTTGTTTTCTTTTTACTTCTTGCGGCCGCCAGCCTCCGCTATAGCATAGTACAGTACAGTACAGCACTGTACGGTAGGCTTATTTCTTATTTTTACAACTTACTTCTTTATTTTCTTTTCACTTCTTGCTGGCCATAGCCGCCTCTGCTATAGCATAGTAATAGTACAGTACAGTACCGTACGGTAGGCTTTAGACCGCCGGCTGACTTTTATTTTCTTTTTTATATTTCTTTCTTGCGGCCGCCGCCATCCGCTATAGCATAAGTACAGTACCGTTTTACGGTAGGCTTAGGCCGCCGGCGGACTTTATTTTCAGGCGGGCTTACTTCTTGTGCGGCCGCCGTACTCGTGCAATAGCATAGTAACAGTACAGTACCGTACGGTAGGTTTTAGGCCGCCGGCTGACTTTATTTTCTTTTTTACTACTTTGAACCGTCGCCGCCTCCGCTATAGCATAGTACAGTACAGTACCGTATGGTAGGCTTAGGCCGCCGGCGGACTTTATTTTCTTTTTACTTTTCATATTTCTTGCGCCGCCACCTCCGCTATAGCCATAGTATAGTACAGTACCATATGAACGGTAAGGCTTCGGCCTCCGGCGGACTTTATTTTTCTTTTTACTAACGGTGCGGCCGTCCACCTCCGCTTTATAGCATAGTACAGCACCGTACGGTAGCCACGGTAGGCTTAGGCCGCCGGCGGGACTTATGCAATTTTCTTTTTACTTCTTGCGGTAGCCCGCCCAACTATAGCATAATACAATACAGTATCGGACGGTAGGCTTAGGCCACCGGCGGTTTTTTATTTTCTTTTTACTTCTTGCGGCCGCCGTCTCCTGCTATAGCATAGTACAGTACAGTACCGTACGGTAGGCTTAGGCCCGCCGGCGAACTTTATTTTTTTTTTTTACTTCTTAGCGGCATACCGCCGCCTCCGCAATAGTATAGTACAGTACCGTACGGTAGGATTAGGGCCGCCGGCGGACTTTATTTTTCTTTTTACTTTTTTGCGGGGAGGCCAGCAACCTCCGCTATAGCATAGTACAGTAGTGTACCGTACGGTAGGATTAGGCCGCTGGTGGCTTTATTTTCCTTTTACTTCTTGCGATCGCCGCCTAGGATATAGCATAGTACAGTAGAGTACCATACGGTAGGCTTAGGCCGCTTGCGGACTTTATTTTCTTTTTACTTCTTGCGGCCGCCTCCTCCGCTATAGCATAGTACAGTACAGCACCGTACGGTAGGCTTATTTTCTTATTTTTACTAACTTTTATTTCTTTTCAATGCTTCTTGCTGCCACCGCCTAGCCTCCGGAAAGCATAGGTAACAAGTACAGTACAGTACCGTACGGTAGGCATTAGACCGCAGCGCGTACTTTATATTTTCTTTTTACTTCTTGCGGCTGCCGCCGCCGCCTCCGCTATAGCATAGTACGGTATACGGTAATTCCTTAGGCCGCCGGCGGACTTTATTTTTCTTTTTACTTCGTGCGGTCCGCCACCACCTCCGCAATAGCATATTAGAGTACAGTACCGTACGGTAGGGCTTAGGACGCCGGACGGACTTTATTTTCTTTTTACTTCTTGCGGCCTCCCGCTATAGCATAGTACAGTACAGTATGGTACGGTAGCTTAGGCCGCTCGGCTGGACTTTTATTTTTTTTTTACTTCTTGCGTCCCGTCGTCCTTGCTATAGCATAGTACAGTAAAGTACTGTACGGTAGGCTTAGGCCGCCGGCGGACTTTATTTTCTTTTACTTTTTGCGGCCGCCGCCTTTGCTATAGCATAGTACAGTACAGTACCTGTACGGTAGGCTTAGGCCTCCAGGCGGACTTTATTTTCTTTTTACTTCTTGCGGCGCCGCCTCCGCTATAGCTATAGCATAGTACAGTACCCGTACGGTAGGCTTAGCCGCGCCGCCTACGGACTTTATTTTCTTTTTACTTCTTGCTGTAGCTGACCGCCCCCCGCCTCCTCCGCTATAGCATAGTAAAACCTCCGCTACATTACAGTACCGTACGGTAGGCTCAGACCGCCGGCGAACTTTATTTTCTTTTTAACTTCTTGCGGCCGATGCCTCCGCTATAGTACAGTACTGTACCGTAGGCTTAGGACCGCCGGCGGACTTTATTTTTTTTTACTTTTTTT
The DNA here is from genome assembly GCA_963675895.2 of Styela plicata. Lineage (NCBI taxonomy): Eukaryota > Metazoa > Chordata > Ascidiacea > Stolidobranchia > Styelidae > Styela > Styela plicata. The sequence continues at coordinate 835,100 of CAVMBJ020000003.1, forward strand.
GCGGCCGCCCGCCGCCTAGCTATAGCATAGTACAGTACAGTACCGGTACGGTACGCTTAGGCCGCCGGCGGACTTTATTTCTCTTTTTACTTCTTAGCGGCCGCCACCTTCCGCTATAGCATAGTACAGTACAGTACAAGTACCGTACGGTAGGCCTTATTTTACTTCTTATTTTTACCTCTGCTACTTTTATTTTCCATACACTTTCTTGCGGCCCGCCGCCTCCGCTATAGCATAGTAAAGTACAGTACAGTACCTTACGGTAGGCTTAGGACCTCCGGCGGACTTTATTTTCTTTTTACTTCTTGCGGGCCCAGCCGCGCTCCGCTATAGCATAGTACAGTACAGTACCGTACGGTAGGCTTAGGCCGCCGGCTGACTTTTATTTTCTTTTTACTTCTTGCGGCCGCCACCTTCCGCTATAGCATAGTACAGAACCGTACGGTAGGCTTAGGCCGCCGGCGGACTTTATTTTCTTTTTACTTCTTGCGGCCGCCACTCCTCCTGCTATAGGCATAGTACAGTACAGGTACCATATAGGCCGCTTAGGCCTCAGTCGGCGGACTTTAGTTTTTTTACTTTTGCGACCTTGCGGCCGCCACCTCCGCTATAGCATAGTACAGTACAGTACCGTAGGGGTAGGCTTAGGCCAGCCGGCGGACTTTATTTTCTTTTTACTTACTTGCTTGAGCGGCCGCCCTAGGCTATAGCATAGTACAGTACAGTACCGTACGGTAGGCTTAGGCCGCCGGCGGCTTTATTTCTTTTTACTTCTTGCGGTCGCCGCCTAGGCTATAGCATAGTACAGTACCGTACGTACGGTAGGCTTAGGCCGCCGCCGGAACTTTATTTTCTTTTTACTTCTTGCGGCCGCCACCTCCGCTATAGCATAGTACAGTACATTACAGCACTGTACGGTAGGCTTTATTTTCCTTATTTTTACCTTACTTTTACTTTTCACTTCTTGCTTGCCGCCGCCTCCCGCTATAGCATAGTAAAGTAGTACAGTACCGCCGTACCGTATAGCTTCGTAGGCTTTAGGACGCGCCGGCGGACTTTACTTTCTTTTTTACTTCTTGCGGCCCGCCGCTATAAGCTATAGCATAGTACAGTACAGTACCGTACGGTAGGCTTAGCCTCGGGCATACTTTATTTTCTTTTTTACTTCTTGCGGCCGCCACCTCCGCTATAGCATAGTACAGTACAGTACGGTTACTCTAGGCCGCCGGAGGCGCCGGCCACTTTATTTTTTTTTTACCTCTTGCGGTCGCACGCCCGCCGCATAGCATAGTACAGTACATTACCGTACGGTAGGCTTAGGGCCGTCAGCGGACTTTATTTTTCTTTTTACTTCTTGTGGCCGCCGCCTCCGCTATAGCATAGTACAGTACAGTACAGTACCGTTACGGTAGGCTTAGGCCGCCGACGGACTTTATTTTCTTTTTTACTTCTTGCGGCGCCGCCACCTCTGCTATAGCATAGTAACAGTACAGTACAGCACCGTACGGTAGGCCTTATTTTTTATTTCTACTTACTTTATTTTCTTTTCACTTCTGCGGCCGCCGCCTCCGCTATAGCATAGTACACAGCACAGTACCGTAACGGTAGGCTTAGGCCGCCGGCAGACTTTATTTCCATTTTACTTCTTGCGTCCGCCACCTCCGCTATAGCATAGTATTGTACAGTACCGTATGGTAGGCTTAGGCCTCCTGCGGATTTTATTTTCTTTTTACTACTTGCGGCCGCCACCTCCGCTATAGCATAGTACAGTACAGTACCGTACGGTAGGCTTAGGCCGCCGGCGGACTTTATTTTCTTTTTACTTCTTGCGACCGCCGCCTCCGCTATAGCATAGTACAGTACAGTACCGTACGGTAGGCTTAGGCCGCCGAAGGTTTTTATTTTCTTTTTACTTCTTGCGGCCACTGTCTCTGCTATAGCATAGTAAAGTACAGTACCGTACGGTAGGCTTAGGCCGCCGGCGAACTTTATTTTCTTTTTACATCTTGCGGCCGCCACCTCTGCAATAGCATAGTACAGTACATTACAGCACTATACGGTAGGCTTAGGCCGCCGCTATTTTTACTTACTTTTATTTTCTTTTCACTTCTTGCTGTCGCCGTCTCCGCTATAGCATATTAAAGTACAGTACAGTACCGTACGGTAGGCTTAGACCGCCGGCGGACTTTATTTTCTTTTTACTTCTTGCGGACGCAACCTCCGCTATAGCATAGTGCAGTACAGTATTGTACGGTTGTCTTAGCCCGCCGGCGGGCTTTATTTTGTTTTTACCTCTTGCGGTCGCCGCCTCCGCCATAGCATAGTACAGTACAGTACCGTACGGTAGGCTTAGGACGCCGGCGGACTTTATTTTCTTTTTACTTCTTGCGGCCGCCGCCTCCGCTATAGCATAGTACAGTACCATATGGTAGGCTTAGGCCCGCGGGCGGACTTTATTTTCTTTTTACTACTTGCGGCCGCCACCTCCGCTATAGCATAGTACAGTACCGTACGGTAGGCTTAGGCCGCCGGCGGACTTTATTTTCTTTTTACTTCTTGCGGCCGCTGTCTCTGCTATAGCATAGTACAGTACAGTACCGTACGGTAGGCTTAGGCCGCCGGCGAACTTTATTTTCCTTTTTACTTCTTGCGGCCGCCGCCTCCGCTATAGCATAGTACAGTACCGTACGGTAGGCTTAGGCCGCCGGCGGACTTTATTTTTTTTTACTTTTTGCGGCCGCCGCCTCCGCTATAGCATAGTACAGTACTGTACCGTACCGTACGGTAGGCTTAGACCGCCGGCGAACTTTATTTTCTTTTTACTTCTTGCTGCTGCCGCCTCCGCTATAGCATAGTACAGTACAGTACCGTACGGTAGGCTTAGGCCGCGGGCATACTTTATTTTCTTTTTACTTCTTGCGGTAGCCGCCTAGGCTATAGCATAGTACAGTACAGTACCGTACGGTAGGCTTAGACCCGCCGGCGAACTTTATTTTCTTTTTTTACTTCTTGCGGCGGCCGCCACCTCCGCTATAGCATAGTACAGTACAGTACCGTACGGTAGGCTTAGGCCGCCGGCAGCTTTTATTTTTTTTTTACTTCTCTTGCGGCCGCCGCCTATGCTATAGCATAGTACAGTACAGTACCGTACGGTAGGGCTTAGGCCGCCGGCGAACTTTATTTTCTTTTTACTTCTTGCGGCCGCCACCTCCGCTATAGCATAGTACAGTACATACAGCACTGTACGGTAGGCTTATTTTCTTATTTTTACTTACTTTTATTTTCTTTTCACTTCTTGCTGCCGCCGCCTCCGCTATAGCATAGTAAAGTACAGTACAGTACCGTACGGTAGGCTTAGGCCGCCGGCGGACTTTATTTCCTTTTTACTTCTTGCGGCCGCCATCTTTGCAATAGCATAGTACAGTACAGTACCGTACGGTAGGTTTAGGCCGCCGGCTGACTTTATTTTTTACTTTTTTACTACTTGCGGCCGCCACCTCCGCTATAGCATAGTACAGTACCTATGCTGTATATAGTACAGTAAAGTACCGTACGGTAGGTTTAGGCCGCTGGCGGACTTTATTTTCATTTTACTTTTTGCGGCCGCCGCCTTTGCTATAGCATAGTACAGTACAGTACCGTACGGTAGGCTTAGGTAGGCTTAGGCGGTGGCTTTATTTTCTTTTTTTACTTCTTTGCGGTCGCCGCCTAGGCTATAGCATAGTACAGTACAGTACCGTACGGTAGGCTTAGGCCGCCGGCGGACTTTATTTTCTTTTTACTTCTTGCGGCCGCCACCTCCGCTATAGCATAGTACAGTACAGTACAGTACGTACGTTAGGCTTAGGCCGCCGGCGCGGACTCTTTTTTTTCTTTTCACTTCTTGCTGCCGCCGCCTCGCTATATAGCATAGTAAAGTACAGTACAGTACCGTACGGTAGGCTTAGGCCGCCGGCGGACTTTATTTTTCTTTTTACTTCTTGCGGCCGCCGCCTCCGCTATAGCATAGTACAGTACAGTACCGTACGGTAGGGCTTAGCCGCCGGCGGACTTTATTTTTTTTTTACTTCTTCTTGCGGTAGCCGCCTCCGCTATAGCATAGTACAGTAGTACAGTACCGTACGGTAGGCTTAGACCGCCGGCGAACTTTATTTTCTTTTTACCTCTTGCGGCCGCCACCTCCGCTATAGCATAGTACAGTACAGTACCGTACGGTAGGCTTAGGCCGGCGGCAGCTTTATTTTCTTTTTACTTCTTGCGGTCGCCGCCTATGCTGTAGCATAGTACAGTACAGTACCGTTCGGTAGGCTTAAGCCGCCGGCGAACTTTATTTTCTTTTTACTTCTTGCGGCCGCCACCTCGCTATAGCATAGTACAGTACATTACAGCACTGTACGGTAGGCTTATTTTCTTATTTTTACTTACTTTTATTTTCTTTTCACTTCTTGCTGCCGCCGCCTCCGCTATAGCATAGTAAAGTACAGTACAGTACCGTACGGTAGGCTTAGGCCGCCGGCGGACTTTATTTTCTTTTTTTACTTCTTGCGGCGGCCGCCGCCTCCGCTATAGCATAGTACAGTACAGTACAGTACCGTACGGTAGGTTTAGGCCGCCGGCTGACTTTATTTTCTTTTTACTACTTGCGGCCGCCACCTCCGCTATAGCATAGTACAGTACCTATGCTGTATATAGTACAGTAAAGTACGCCGTACGGTAGGTTTAGGCCGCCGGGGTAGGACTTTATTTTCTTTTTTACTTTTTGCGCCGCCGCCGCCTCCGCTATAGCATAGTACAGTACAGTACCGTACGGTAGGCTTAGGTCCGCGGGCGCTTTATTTTTTTTTTTACTTCTTGCGGTCGCCGCCTAGGCTATAGCATAGTACAGTACAGTACCGTACGGTAGGCTTAGGCCGCCGGCGGACTTTATTTTCTTTTTACTTCTTGCGGCCGCCACCTCCGCTATAGCATAGTACAGTACAGTACAGTACGTTAGGCTTAGGCCTTTTTACCGGCGGGCTTTTTTTTCTTTTTTTACTTCTTGCGGCCGCCGCCGCCTACCGCTATAGCATAGTACAGTACAGTACAGTACCGTACGGTAGGCTTAGGCCGCCGGCGAACTTTATTTTTCTTTTACTTCTTGCGGCCGCCGCCTCTCGCTATAGCATAGTACACAGTACAGTACCGTACGGTAGGCTTAGGCCGCCGGCGGACTTTATTTTTTTTTACTTCTTGCGGCCGCCTAGGCTATAGCATAGTACAGTACAGTACCGTACGGTAGGCTTAGGCCGCCGGCGGACTTTATTTTCTTTTTACTTCTTGCGGCCGCCACCTCCGCTATAGCATAGTACAGTACAGTACAGCACCGTACGGTAGGCTTATTTTCTTATTTTTACTTACTTTTATTTTCTTTTCACTTCTTGCTGCCGCCGCCTCCGCTATAGCATAGTAAAGTACAGTACAGTACCGTACGGTAGGCTTAGACCGCCGGGGGACTTTTATTTTTTTTTTTACTTCTTGCGGCCGCCGCCTCCGCTAGCATAGTACAGTACAGTACCGTACGGTAGGCTTAGGCCGCCGGCGTACTTTATTTTCTTTTTACTTCTTGCGGCCGCCGTCTCTGCTATAGCATAGTACAGTACAGTACCGTACGGTAGGCTTAGGCCGCCGGCGGACTTTATTTTCTTTTTTACTTCTTTGCGGCCGCCACCTCCGCTATAGCATAGTACAGTACAGTACCGTACGGTAGGCTTAGGCCGCCGGCGGACTTTATTTTCCTTTTTACTTCTTGCGGCCGCCGCCTCCGCTATAGCATAGTATAGTACAGTACCATACGGTAGGCTTAGGCCCGCCGGCGGACTTTATTTTCTTTTTACTTCTTGCGGCCGCCGCCTCCGCTATAGCATAGTACAGTACAGTACAGTACGGTAGGCTTAGGCCGCCGGCGGACTTTATTTTTTTTTTACTTCTTGCGGCCGCCGCCTCCGCTATAGCATAGTACAGTACAGTACAGTACCGTACGGTAGGCTTAAGGTCGCCGGCGGCTTTATTTTTTCTTTTTACTTCTTGCGGTCGCCGCCTATAGCTATAGCATAGTACAGTACAGTACCGTACGGTAGGCTTAGGCCGCCGGCGGACTTTATTTTCTTTTTACTTCTTGCGGCCGGCCGCCCACCTCCGCTATATAGCATAGTACAGTACAGTATTGTACGGTAGTCTTAGCCCGCCGGCGGGCTTTATTTTTTTTTTTACCTTTTGCGGCCCGCCGTCTCTGCTATAGCATAGAACAGTACAGTACCGTACGGTAGGTTTAGGCCGTCGGCTGACTTTATTTTCTTTTTACTTTTTGCGGCTGCCGCCTCCGCTATAGCATAGTACAGTACAGTACCGTACGGTAGGCTTAGGCCGCCGGCAGACTTTATTTTCTTTTTTACTTCTTGCGGCCGCCACCTCCCTATATAGCAGTAGTACAGTACAGTACCGTACGGTAGGCTTAGGCCGCCGGCGGATTTTATTTTCTTTTTACTTCTTGCGGCCGGCCGCCACCTCCGCTATAGCATAGTAACAGTACAGTACCGTACGGTAGGCTTAGGCCGCCGGCGGACTTTATTTTCTTTTTTACTTCTTGCGGCCGCCGCCTCCGCTATAGCATAGTACAGTACAGTACAGTACGTACGGTAGGCTTAGGCCGCCGGCGGTTTTTATTTTTTTTTTACTTCTTGCGGCCGCCGTCTCTGCTATAGCATAGTACAGTACAGTACCGTACGGTAGGCTTAGACCGCCGGCGGACTTTATTTTCTTTTTACTTCTTGCGGCCGCCGCCTCCGCTATAGCATAGTACAGTACCGTACGGTAGGCTTAGGCCGCCGGCGGACTTTATTTTTTTTTTTTACTTCTTGCGGCCGCCGCCTCCGCTATAGCATAGTACAGTACAGTACCGTACGGTAGGCTTAGGCCGCCGGCGGCTTTTATTTTCTTTTTACTTCTTGCGGTCGCCGCCTAGGCTATAGCATAGTACAGTACAGTACAGTACCGTACGGTAGGCTTAGGCCGCCGGCGAACTTTATTTTCTTTTTACTTCTTGCGGCCGCCACCTCCGCTATAGCATAGTACAGTACAGTACCGTACGGTAGGCTTAGGCCGCCGGCGGCTTTATTTTTTTTTTACTTCTTGCGGTCGCCGCCTAGGCTATAGCATAGTACAGTACCGTACGGTAGGCTTAGGCCGCCGGCGAACTTTATTTTCTTTTTACTTCTTGCGGCCGCCACCTCCGCTATAGCATAGTACAGTACATTACAGCACTGTACGGTAGGCTTATTTTCTTATTTTTACTTACTTTTTTTTTTTTTTTCACTTCTTGCGGCCGCCGCCTCCGCTATAGCATAGTACAGTACAGTACAGTACCGTACGGTAGGCTTAAACCGCCGCCGGCGGACTTTATTTTTCTTTTTACTTCTTTGCGGCCGCCTCTCCGCTATAGCATAGTACAGTACAGTACCGTACGGTAGGCTTAGGCCGCCGGCGGACTTTATTTTTTTTTTTACTTCTTGCGGCCGCCGCCTCCGCTATAGCATAGTACAGTACAGTACAGTACAGTACGGTAGGCTTAGGCCGCCGGCGGGGCTTTTTTTTTTTTTTTACTTCTTGCGGTCCGCCGCCTCCCATAGCATAGCATAGTACAGTACCGTACCGTACGGTAGGCTTAGGCCGCCGGCGGACTTTATTTTCTTTTTACTTTTTTGCGGCCGCCGCCTCCGCTATAGCATAGCATAGTACAGTACAGTACCGTACGGTAGGCTTAGGCCGCCGGCGGACTTTATTTTCTTTTTTTTTTTTACTTCTTGCGGCCGCCGCCTCCGCTATAGCATAGTACAGTACAGTACAGTACCGTACGGTAGGCTTAGGCCCTTAGGCGCCGGCTTACTTTTATTTTCTTTTTTACTTCTTGCGGCCGCCGCCGCCTCCGCTATAGCATAGTACAGTACAGTACCGTACGGTAGGCTTAGGCCGCCGGCAGACTTTATTTTTTTTTACTTCTTGCGGCCGCCACCTCCGCTATAGCATAGTACAGTACAGTACCGTACGTACGTAGGCTTAGGCCGCCTGCGGATTTTATTTTTTTTTTTACTTCTTGCGGCCGCCGCCTCCGCTATAGCATAGTACAGTACAGTACCGTACGGTAGGCTTAGGCCGCCGGCGGACTTTATTTTTTTTTTTACTTCTTGCGGCCGCCGCCTCCGCTATAGCATAGTACAGTACAGTACCGTACGGTAGGCTTAGGCCGCCGGCGGTTTTTTTTTTTTTTTTTTACTTCTTGCGGCCGCCGCCTCTGCTATAGCATAGTACAGTACAGTACCGTACGGTAGGCTTAGGCCGCCGGCGAACTTTATTTTCTTTTTACTTCTTGCGGCCGCCACCTCCGCAATAGCATAGTACAGTACATTACAGCACTATACGGTAGGCTTATTTTCTTATTTTTACTTACTTTTATTTTCTTTTCACTTCTTGCTGTCGCCGTCTCCGCTATAGCATATTAAAGTACAGTACAGTACCGTACGGTAGGCTTAGACCGCCGGCGGACTTTATTTTCTTTTTACTTCTTGCGGACGCAACCTCCGCTATAGCATAGTGCAGTACAGTATTGTACGGTAGTCTTAGCCCGCCGGCGGGCTTTATTTTGTTTTTACCTCTTGCGGTCGCCGCCTCCGCCATAGCATAGTACAGTACAGTACCGTACGTACGGTAGGCTTAGGACGCCGGCGGACTTTATTTTCTTTTTTACTTCTTGCGGCCGCCGCCTCCGCCTATATAGCATAGTAGTACAGTACCGTACGGTAGGGCTTAGGCCGCCGGCGGACTTTATTTTCTTTTTACTTCTTGCGGCCGCCGCCACCTCCGCTATAGCATAGTACAGTACAGTACCGTACGGTAGGCTTAGGCCGCCGGCGGACTTTATTTTTTTTTTTTTTCTTGCGGGCCGCCGCTGTCTCTGCTATAGCATAGTACAGTACAGTACCGTACGGTAGGCTTAGGCCGCCGGCGGACTTTATTTTCTTTTTACTTTCTTGCGGCCGCCGCCGCCCGCTATAGTACAGTACAGTACCGTACGTACGGTAGGCTTAGGCCGCCGGCGGACTTTATTTTTTTTTTTTACTTTTTGCGGCCGCCGCCTCCGCTATAGCATAGTACAGTACAGTACCGTACCGTACGGTAGGCTTAGGCCGCCGGCGAACTTTATTTTCTTTTTTACTTCTTGCGCGCCGCGCCTCCGCTATAGCATAGTACAGTACAGTACCGTACGGTACGGTAGGCTTAGGCCGCCGGCATACTTTATTTTCTTTTTTACTTCTTGCGGCCGCCGCCTAGGCTATAGCATAGTACAGTACAGTACAGTACGTACGGTAGGCTTAGACCGCCGGCGAACTTTATTTTCTTTTTACTTCTTGCGGCCGCCACCTCCGCTATAGCATAGTAGCATAGTACAGTACAGTACCGTACGGTAGGGCTTAGGCCGCCGGCGGCTTTATTTTTCTTTTTTACTTCTTGCGGTCGCCGCCTATGCTATAGCATAGTACACAGTACAGTACCGTACGGTAGGGCTTAGGCCGCCGGCGAACTTTATTTTCTTTTTACTTCTTTGCGGCCGCCACCTCGCTATAGCATAGCATAGTACAGTACACAGCACTGTACGGTAGGCTTATTTTCTTATTTTTACTTACTTTTTTTTTTTTTTTTCACTTCTTGCTGCCGCCGCCTATCCGCTATAGCATAGTAAAGTACAGTACAGTACCGTACGGTAGGCTTAGGCCGCCGGCGGACTTTATTTTTTTTTTTTACTTCTTGCGGCCGCCACCTCCGCTATAGCAGCATAGTACAGTACAGTACCGTACGGTAGGCTTAGGCCGCCGGCGACTTTTATTTTTTTTTTACTTCTTGCGGCCGCCGCCGCTATAGCTAGTACAGTACCTATGCTATAGCATAGTACAGTACAGTACCGTACGGTAGGTTAGGCTTAGGGCCGCCGGCGGACTTTATTTTTTTTTTTACTTTTTGCGGCCGCCGCCTCCGCTATAGCATAGTACAGTACAGTACCGTACGGTAGGCTTAGGCGCGCGGGGCTTTATTTTCTTTTTTACTTCTTGCGGCCGCCGCCTAGGCTATAGCATAGTACAGTACACCGTACCGTACGGTAGGCTTAGCCGCCGGCGGACTTTTTTATTTTTTTTTACTTCTTGCGGCCGCCACCTCCGCTATATAGCATAGTACAGTACAGTACAGTACGGTAGGCTTAGGCCGCCTTATTTTTACTTACTTTTTTTTTTTTTTACTTCTTGCTGCCGCCGCCTCCGCTATAGCATAGCATAGTAAAGTACATTACAGTACCGTACGGTAGGCTTAGGCCGCCGGCGGACTTTATTTTCTTTTTTACTTCTTGCGGCCGCCGCCTCCGCTATAGCATAGTACAGTACAGTACCGTACGGTAGGCTTAGGCCGCCGGCGGACTTTATTTTTTTTTTTTTACTTCTTGCGGTAGCCGCCTAGGCTATATATAGTACAGTACAGTACCGTACGTACGGTAGGCTTAGGCCGCCGGCGAACTTTATTTTCTTTTTTTACCTCTTGCGGCCGCCACCTCCCGCTATAGCATAGTACAGTACAGTACAGTACCGTACGGTAGGCTTAGGCCGCCGGCGGCTTTATTTTCTTTTTTTTTCTTGCGGTCGCCGCCTATGCTATAGCATAGTACAGTACAGTACAGTACCGTACGGTAGGCTTAGGCCGCCGGCGAACTTTATTTTTTTTACTTTTTACTTCTTGCGGCCGCCACCTCCTCCTATAGCTATAGCATAGTACAGTACATTACAGTACTGTACGGTAGGCTTATTTTCTTATTTTTTACTTACTTTTATTTTCTTTTCACTTCTTGCTGCCGCCGCCTCCGCTATAGCATAGTAAAGTACAGTACAGTACCGTACGGTAGGCTTAGGCCGCCGGCGGACTTTATTTTCTTTTTTACTTCTTGCGGCGGCCATCTCCGCTATAGCATAGTACAGTACAGTACCGTACGGTACGTAGGTTTTAGGCCGCCGGCTGACTTTATTTTCTTTTTACTACTTGCGGCCGCCACCTCCGCTATAGCATAGTACAGTACCTATGCTGTATATAGTACAGTAAAGTACTGTACGGTAGGTTTAGGCCGCTGGCGGACTTTATTTTCATTTTACTTTTTGCGGCCGCCGCCTCCGCTATAGCATAGTAGTACAGTACAGTACAGTACCGTACGGTAGGCTTAGGGCCGCGCGGCGCTTTATTTTCTTTTTACTTCTTGCGGTCGCCGCCTCCGCTATAGCATAGTAGTACAGTACAGTACCGTACGGTAGGCTTAGGCCGCCGGCGGACTTTATTTTCTTTTTACTTCTTGCGGCCGCCACCTCCGCTATGGCATAGTACAGTACAGTACAGTACGGTAGGCTTATTTTCTTATTTTTACTTCCTTTTATTTTCTTTTCACTTCTTGCTGCCGCCGCTTCCGCTATAGCATAGTAAAGTACATTACAGTACCGTACGGTAGGCTTAGACCGCCGGCGAACTTTATTTTCTTTTAACTTCTTGCGGCCGATGCCTCCGCTATAGTACAGTACAGTACCGTAGGCTTAGGCCGCCGGCGGACTTTATTTTTTTTCTACTTCTTGCGGCTGCCGCCTAGGCTATAGCATAGTACAGTACAGTACCGTAAGGTACGCTTAGGCCGCCGGCGGACTTTATTTTCTTTTTACTTCTTGCGGCCGCCACCTCCGCTATAGCATAGTACAGTACAGTACAGCACCGTACGGTAAGCTTATTTTCTTATTTTTACTTACTTTTATTTTCTTTTCACTTCTTGCTGCCGCCGCCTCCGCTATAGCATAGTAAAGTACAGTACAGTACCGTACGGTAGGCTTAGGCCATCCGGCGGACTTTATTTTTTTTTTTACTTCTTGCGGCCGCCGCCTCCGCGCTAGCATAGTACAGTAGTACCGTACGGTAGGCTTAGGCTGCCGGCGGGCTTTATTTTTTTTTTTTACTTCTTGCGCGGCCGCCGTCTCTGCTATAGCATAGTACAGTACAGTACCGTACCGTACGGTAGGCTTTAGGCCGCCGGCTGACTTTATTTTCTTTTTTTACTTCTTGCGGCCGCCGCCACCTCCGCTATAGCATAGTACAGTACCGTACGGTAGGCTTAGGCCGCCGGCGGGCTTTATTTTTTTTTACTTCTTGCGGCCGCCGCCTCCGCTATAGCATAGTACAGTACAGTACAGTACCCGTACGGTAGGCTTAGGCCGCCGGCGGAGACTTTATTTTCTTTTTACTTCTTGCGGCCGCCACCTCCGCTATAGCATAGTACAGTACAGTACAGTACGGTAGGCTTAGGCCGCCGGCGGACTTTATTTTTTTTTTTTTTCTTGCGGCCGCCGCCTCCGCTATAGCATAGTACAGTACAGTACCGTACGGTAGGCTTAAGGCCGCCGGCGGCTTTATTTTCTTTTTACTTCTTGCGGTCGCCGCCTAGGCTATAGCATAGTACAGTACAGTACCGTACGGTAGGCTTAGGCTTAGGCCGCCGGCGGACTTTATTTTCTTTTTACTACTTGCTTGCGGCCGCCACCTCCGCTATAGCATAGTACAGTACAGTACCGTACGGTAGGCTTAGCCCGCCGGCGGCTTTATTTTTTTTTTTACTTTTTGCGGTCGCCGCCTCCGCTATAGCATAGTACAGTACAGTACCGTACGGTAGGCTTAGGCCGTCGGCTGACTTTATTTTCTTTTTTACTTTTTGCGGCTGCCGCCTCCGCTATAGCATAGTACAGTACAGTACCGTACGGTAGGCTTAGGCCGCCGGCAGACTTTATTTTTTTTTACTTCTTGCGGCCGCCGCCCTCCCCTCCGCTATATAGTACATAGTACAGTACAGTACCGTATGGTAGGCTTAGGCCGCCGGCGGACTTTATTTTCTTTTTACTTCTTGCGGCCGCCACCTCCGCTATAGCATAGTAAAGTACAGTACCGTACGGTAGGCTTAGGCCGCCGGCGGACTTTATTTTCTTTTTACTTCTTGCGGCCGCCGCCTCCGCTATAGCATAGTAGTACAGTACAGTACCGTACGGTAGGCTTAGGCCGCCGGCGGTTTTTATTTTCTTTTTACTTCTTTCGGCCGCCGTCTCTGCTATAGCATAGTACAGTACAGTACCGTACGGTAGGCTTAGGCCGCCGGCGAACTTTATTTTTTTTTTACTTCTTGCGGCCGCCGCCTCCGCTATAGCATAGTACAGTACAGTACAGTACGGTAGGCTTAGGCCGACGGCGGCCGAACTTTAATTTTTTTTTACTTCTTGCGGCCGCCGTCTCCGCTATAGCATAGTACAGTACAGTACCGTACGGTAGGTTTAGGCCGCCGGCGGACTTTATTTTTTTTTTTTTTACTTTTACTTTGCGGCCGCCGCCTCCGCTATAGCATAGTATAGTACAGTACAGTACCGTACGGTAGGCTTAGGCCGCCGGCGGCTTTATTTTTTTTTTACTTCTTGCGGTCCGCCGCCTAGGCTATAGCATAGTACAGTACAGTACCGTACGGTAGGCTTAGGCCGCCGCGGACTTTTTTTCTTTTTACTTCTTGCGGCCGCCGCCACCTCCGCTATAGCATAGTACAGTACAGTACAGTACCGTACGGTAGGCTTAGGCCGCGGCGGACTTTTTATTTTCTTTTTTCTTTTTTGCTTGCTGCCGCCTCCGCCTCCGCTATAGCATATAGCATAGTACAGTACAGTACCGTACGGTAGGCTTAGACCGCCGGCGGACTTTATTTTCTTTTTACTTCTTGCGGCCGCCGCTTCCGCTATAGCATAGTACAGTACAGTACCGTACCGTACGGTAGGCTTAGGCCGCCGGCGGACTTTATTTTCTTTTTACTTCTTGCGGCCCGCCGCCTCCGCAATAGCATAGTACAGTACAGTACCGTACGGTAGGCTTTAGCCGCCGGCTGACTTTATTTTCTTTTTTTTACTTCTTGCGGCCGCCACCTCCGCTATAGCATAGTACAGTAGTATAGTATAGTACAGTACCGTACGTACGGTAGGCTTTAGGCCGCCGGCGGACTTTTTTTCATTTTACTTCTTGCGGCCGCCGCCTCCGCTATAGCATAGTACAGTACAGTACCGTACGGTAGGCTTAGGCCGCCGGCGGACTTTATTTTCTTTTTACTTCTTGCGGTCGCCGCCTAGGCTATAGCATAGCATAGTACACAGTACCGTACGGTAGGCTTAGGCCGCCGGCGGACTTTATTTTTCTTTTTACTTCTTGCGGCCGCCGCCTCCGCTATAGCATAGTACAGTACAGTACACAGTACGTACGGTAGGCTTAGGCCGCTTATTTTTTTTTTTTTTTTTTTTTACTTCTTGCTGCCGCCGCCTCCGCTATAGCATAGTAAAGTACAGTACAGTACCGTACGGTAGGCTTAGACCGCCGGCGAACTTTATTTTCTTTTTAATTCTTGCGGCCGCCGCCTCCGCTATAGTACAGTACAGTACGGTAGGCTTAGGCCGCCGGCGGACTTTATTTTTTTTTACTTTTTGCGGCCGCCGCCTAGGCTATAGCATAGTACAGTACAGTACCGTACGGTAGGCTTAGGCCGCCGGCGGACTTTATTTTCTTTTTACTTCTTGCGGCCGCCACCTCCGCTATAGCATAGTACAGTACAGTACAGCACCGTACGGTAGGCTTAGGCCGCCGGCGGACTTTTATTTTCTTTTCACTTCTTGCTTGCTGCCGCCGCCTCCCCTATAGCATAGTAAAGTACAGTACAGTACCGTACGGTAGGCTTAGACCGCCGGCGGACTTTATTTTCTTTTTATTTCTTGCGGCCGCCGCCTCCGCTATAGCATAGTACAGTACAGTACCGTACGGTACCGGTAGTAGCTAGGCCGCCGGCGGACTTTATTTTCCTTTTTACTTCTTGCGGCCGCCGCTCTGCTATAGCATAGTACAGTACAGTACCGTACGTAGGGTAGGTTTAGGCCGCCGGCTGACTTTATTTTCTTTTTACTTACTTGCGGCCGCCACCCTACCGCTATAGCATAGCTATAGTACAGTACAGTACCGTACGGTAGGCTTAGGCCGCCGGGCGGACTTTATTTTTTTTTTTACTTCTTGCGGCGGCCGCCACCTCCGCTATAGCATAGTACAGTACAGTACCGTACGGTAGGCTTAGGCCGCCGGCAGACTTTATTTTCTTTTTACTTCTTGCGGCTGCCACCTCCTATAGCTATAGCATAGTACAGTACAGTACAGTACGGTAGGCTTAGGCCGCCGGCGGACTTTTTTTTTTTTTTTTTTACTTCTTGCGGCCGCCGCCTCCGCTATAGCATAGTACAGTACAGTACCGTACGGTACGGTAGGCTTAGGCCGCCGGCGGACTTTATTTTTTTTTTTTTACTTCTTGTGGTCGCCGCCTAGGCTATAGCATAGTACAGTACAGTACCGTACGGTAGGCTTAGGCCGCCGGCGGACTTTATTTTCTTTTTACTACTTGCGGCCGCCACCCTCCGCTATAGCATAGTACAGTACAGTACCGTACGGTAGGCTTAGGCCGCCGGCGGGCTTTATTTTGTTTTTTTATTCTTGCGGCGGCCGTCTCTGCTATAGCATAGTACAGTACAGTACCGTACGTACGGTAGGGTTTAGGCCGCCGGCTGACTTTATTTTTCTTTTTACTTTTTGCGGCCGCCGCCTCCGCTATAGCATAGTACAGTACAGTACCGTACGGTAGGCTTAGGCCGCCGGCAGACTTTATTTTCTTTTTACTTCTTGCGGCCCGCCACCTCCGCTATAGCATAGTACAGTACAGTACCGTACGGTAGGCTTAGGCCGCCGGCGGATTTTATTTTTCTTTTTACTACTTGCGGCGGCCGCCATCTCCGCTATAGCATAGTACAGTACAGTACAGTACCGTACGGTAGGCTTAGGCCGCCGGCGGACTTTATTTTCTTTTTACTTCTTGCGGCCGCCGCCTCCGCTATAGCATAGTACAGTACAGTACCGTACGGTAGGCTTAGGCCGCCGAAGGTTTTTATTTTCTTTTTTTACTTCTTGCGGCGGCCGCTGTCTCTGCTATAGCATAGTACAGTACAGTACCGTACGGTAGGCTTAGGCCGCCGGCGAACTTTATTTTTTTTTTACTTCTTGCGGCCGCCGCCTCCGCTATAGCATAGTACAGTACAGTACAGTACGGTAGGCTTAGGCTGCCGGCGGACTTTATTTTTCTTTTTACTTCTTGCGGCCGCCGCCTCTCCGCTATAGCATAGTACAGTACAGTACCGTACGGTAGGCTTAGGCCGCCGGCGGACTTTATTTTCTTTTTTACTTCTTGCGGCCGCCGCCTCCGCTATAGCATAGTACAGTACAGTACCGTACGGTAGGCTAAGGTCGCCGGCGGCTTTTATTTTCTTTTTACTTCTTGTGGGCCGCCGCCTAGCTATAGCATAGTACAGTACAGTACCGTACGGTAGGCTTAGGCCGCCGGCGGACTTTATTTTTTTTTTTACTTCTTGCGGCCGCCACCTCCGCTTTTGCATAGTACAGTACAGTACAGCACCGTACGGTAGGCTTATTTTCTTATTTTTACTTACTTTTATTTTCTTTTTACTTCTTGCTGCCGCCCGCCTCCGCTATAGCATAGTAAAGTACAGTACAGTACCGTACGGGTAGGCTTAGACCGCCGGCGGACTTTATTTTCTTTTTACTTCTTGCGGCCCGCCGCCTCCGCTATAGCATAGTACAGTACAGTACCGTACGGTAGGTTAGGCTGCCGGCGGACTTTATTTTCTTTTTACTTCTTGCGGCCGCCGCCTCTCTGCTATAGCATAGTAGTAGTACAGTACCGTACGGTAGGTTTAGGCCGCCGGCTGACTTTATTTTCTTTTTTACTTCTTGCGGCCGCCACCTCCGCTATATAGCATAGTACAGTACCGTACCGTACGGTAGGCTTAGGCCGTCGGCGGACTTTATTTTCTTTTTACTTCTTGCGGCCGCCGCCTCCGCTATAGCATAGTATAGTACAGTACAGTACCGTACGGTAGGCTTAGGGCCTCCGGCGGACTTTATTTTCTTTTTACTACTTGCGGCCCGCCACCTCCGCTATAGCATAGTACAGTACAGTACGGTAGGCTTAGGCCGCCGGCGGACTTTATTTTCTTTTTACTTTCTTGCGGCCGCCGCCTCCGCTATAGCATAGCATAGTACAGTACACAGTACAGTACGTACGGTAGGCTTAGGCCGCCGGCGGTTTTTATTTTCTTTTTACTTCTTGCGGCCGCCGTCTCTGCTATAGCATAGTACAGTACAGTACCCGTACGGTAGGCTGAGGCCGCCGGCGAACTTTATTTCCTTTTTACTTCTTGCGGCCGCCGCCTCCGCCTCCGCTATAGCAATAGTACAGTACAGTACCGTACGGTAGGCTTAGGCCGCCGGCGGCTTTATTTTTTTTTTTTACTTTTTGCGGCCGCCGCCTCCGCTATAGCATAGTACAGTACAGTACCGTACGGTAGGATTTAGGCCGCTGGCGGCTTTTTTTTTTTTTTTTTACTTCTTGCGGCCGCCGCCTAGGCTATAGCATAGTAGTACAGTACAGTACCGTACGGTAGGCTTAGGCCGCCGGGCGGACTTTATTTTCTTTTTACTTCTTGCGGCCGCCACCTCCGCTATAGCATAGTACAGTACAGTACCGTACGGTAGGCTTAGGCCGCCTTATTTTTACTAACTTTTATTTTCTTTTTTACTTCTTGCGGCCCGCCGCCTCCGGAATAGCATAGTAAAGTACAGTACAGTACCGTACGGTAGGCTTAGACCGCAGGCGGACTTTATTTTCTTTTTACTTCTTGCGGCCGCCGCCTCCGCTATAGCATAGTACAGTACACAGTACCGTACGGTAGGCTTAGGCCGCCGGCGGACTTTATTTTTTTTTTTACTTCTTGCGGCCGCCACCTCCGCTATAGCATAGTAGAGTACAGTACCGTACGGTAGGCTTAGGACGCCGACGGACTTTATTTTCTTTTTACTTCTTGCGGCCTCCGCTATAGCATAGTACAGTACAGTACGGTAGGCTTAGGCCGCCGGCGGTTTTTATTTTTTTTTTACTTCTTGCGTCCGTCGTCTCTGCTATAGCATAGTACAGTAAAGTACTGTACGGTAGGTTTAGGCCGCCGGCGGACTTTATTTTCTTTTTACTTTTTGCGGCCGCCGCCTCCGCTATAGCATAGTACAGTACAGTACAGTACCGTACGGTAGGCTTAGGCTCCAGCGGCTTTATTTTTTTTTTTTACTTCTTGCGGTCGCCGCCTCCCGCTATAGCATAGTACAGTACCGTACGGTAGGTAGGCTTAGGCCGCCGGCGGACTTTATTTTCTTTTTACTTCTTGCTGCCGCCGCCTCCCTCCGCTATAGCATAGTAAAGTACAGTACAGTACCGTACGGTAGGCTTAGGCCGCCGGCGAACTTTATTTTTTTTTTTTACTTCTTGCGGCCGCCGCCTCCGCTATAGCATAGTACAGTACAGTGTACCGTACGGTAGGCTTAGGCCGCCGGCGGACTTTATTTTTTTTTTACTTCTTGCGGCCGCCGCCGCCTAGCTATAGCATAGTACAGTACAGTACCGTACGGTAGGCTTAGGCCGCCGGCGGACTTTATTTTCTTTTTACTTCTTGCGGCCGCCACCTCCGCTATAGCATAGTACAGTACAGTACAGCACCGTACGGTAGGCTTAGGCTTATTTTTACTTACTTTTATTTTCTTTTTTACTTCTTGCTGCCGCCGCCTCCGCTATAGCATAGTAAAGTACAGTACAGTACCGTACGGTAGGCTTAGACCGCCGGCGGACTTTATTTTCTTTTTTACTTCTTGCGGCCGCCGCCTCCGCTATAGCATAGTACAGTACAGTACGTACGCCGTACGGTAGGCTTAGGCCGCCGGCTGACTTTATTTTCTTTTTACTTCTTGCGGCCGCCACCTCCGCTATAGCATAGTACAGTACAGTACCGTACGTACGGTAGGCTTAGGCCGCCGGCGGACTTTATTTTCTTTTTACTTCTTGCGGCCGCCGCCTCCGCTATAGCATAGTATAGTATAGTACAGTACCGTACGGTAGGCTTAGGCCGCCGGCGGACTTTATTTTCTTTTTTACTTCTTGCGGCCGCCACCTCCGCTATAGCATAGTACAGTACAGTACCGTACGGTAGGCTTAGGCCGCCGGCGGACTTTATTTTTTTTTTTACTTCTTGCGGCCGCCGCCGCCCTCCGCTATAGCATAGTACAGTACAGTACCGTACGGTAGGCTTAGGCCGCCGGCGGCTTTATTTTTTTTTTTTACTTCTTGCGGTCGCCGCCTAGGCGCTATAGCATAGTACAGTACAGTACAGTACCGTACGGTAGGGCTTAGGCCGCCGGCGGACTTTTTATTTTCTTTTTACTTCTTGCGGCCGCCACCTCCGCTATAGCATAGTACAGTACAGTACCGTACGGTAGGCTTAGCCCGCCGGCGGGTTTTATTTTGTTTTTACCTCTTGCGGTCGCCTCTCCGCTATAGCATAGTACAGTACAGTACCGTACGGTACGGTTTAGGCCGCCGGCGGACTTTATTTTCTTTTTACTTTTTGCGGCTGCCGCCTCCGCTATAGCATAGTACAGTACAGTACCGTACGGTAGGCTTAGGCCGCCGGCAGACTTTATTTTCTTTTTTACTTCTTGCGGCCGCCACCTCCGCTATAGCATAGTATTGTACAGTACCGTACGGTAGGCTTAGGCCTCCGGCGGATTTATTTTTTTTTTTACTTCTTGCGGCCGCCGCCTCCGCTATAGCATAGTACAGTACAGTACCGTACGGTAGGCTTAGGCCGCCGGCGGACTTTATTTTCTTTTTACTTCTTGCGGCCGCCGCCTCCGCTATAGCATAGTACAGTACAGTACCGTACGGTACGGTAGGCTTAGGCCGCCGAAGGTTTTTATTTTTTTTTTTTACTTCTTGCGGCCGCCACCTCTGCTCTGCTATAGCATAGTACAGTACAGTACAGTACCGTACGGTAGGCTTAGACCGCTGGCGCGGACTTTATTTTCTTTTTACTTCTTGCGGCCGCCGCCTCCGCTATAGCATAGTACAGTACAGTACCGTACGGTAGGCTTAGGCCGCCGGCGGACTTTATTTTTTTTTTTTACTTCTTGTGTCCGCCGCCTCCGCTATAGCATAGTACAGTACTGTACCGTACGGTAGGCTTAGGCCGGCGGCGGCTTTATTTTCTTTTTACTTCTTGCGGTCGCCGCCTAGGCTATAGCATAGTACAGTACAGTACAGTACCGTACGGTAGGCTTAGACCGCCGGCGAACTTTATTTTCTTTTTTACTTCTTCTTGCGGCCGCCACCTCCGCTATAGCATAGTACAGTACAGTACCGTACGGTAGGCTTAGGCCGCCGGCGGCTTTATTTTCTTTTTACTTCTTGCGGTCGCCGCCTAGGCTATAGCATAGTACAGTACAGTACCGTACGGTAGGCTTAGGCCGCCGGCGAACTTTATTTTCTTTTTACTTCTTGCGGCCGCCGCCTCCGCTATAGCATAGTACAGTACATTACAGCACTGTACGGTAGGCTTATTTTCTTATTTTTACTTACTTTTATTTTTTTTTCACTTCTTGCTGCCGCCGCCTCCGCTATAGCATAGTAAAGTACAGTACAGTACCGTACGGTAGGCTTAGGCCGCCGGCGGACTTTATTTTCTTTTTACTTCTTGCGGCCGCCGCCTCCGCTATAGCATAGTACAGTACAGTACAGTACGGTACGGTAGGCTTAGCCGCCGGCGGACTTTATTTTCTTTTTACTTCTTGCGGCCGCCGCCTCCGCTATAGCATAGTACAGTACAGTACAGTACGGTAGTCTTAGGCCGCCGGCGGGCTTTATTTTTTTTTTTTACCTCTTGCGGTCGCCGCCTCCGCTATAGCATAGTACAGTACAGTACCGTACGGTAGGCTTAGGACGCCGGCGGACTTTATTTTCTTTTTACTTCTTGCGGCCGCCGCCTCCGCTATAGCATAGTACAGTACAGTACCGTACGGTAGGCTTAGGCCGCCGACGGACTTTATTTTCTTTTTACTTCTTGCGGCCGCCACCTCTGCTATAGCATAGTACAGTACAGTACAGCACCGTACGGTAGGCTTAGGCTTATTTCGGCTTACTTTTATTTTCTTTTTACTTCTTGCGGCCGCCGCCTCCGCTATAGCATAGTACAGCACAGTACCGTACGGTAGGCTTAGGCCGCCGGCAGACTTTATTTCCTTTTTACTTCTTGCGTCCGCCACCTCCGCTATAGCATAGTATAGTACAGTACCGTATGGTAGGCTTAGGCCTCCGGCGGATTTTATTTTCTTTTTACTACTTGCGGCCGCCACCTCCGCTATAGCATAGTACAGTACAGTACCGTACGGTAGGCTTAGGCCGCCGGCGGACTTTATTTTCTTTTTACTTCTTGCGGCCGCCGCCGCCTCCGCTATAGCATAGTACAGTACAGTACCGTACGGTAGGCTTAGGCCGCCGAAGGTTTTTATTTTCTTTTTACTTCTTGCGGCCACTGTCTCTGCTATAGCATAGTACAGTACAGTACCGTACGGTAGGCTTAGACCGCCGGCGAACTTTATTTCCTTTTTACTTCTTGCGGCCGCCGCCTCCGCAATAGTACAGTACAGTACGGTAGGCTTAGGGCGCCGGCGGACTTTATTTTTTTTTTACTTCTTGTGTCCGCCGCCTCCGCTATAGCATAGTACAGTACTGTACCGTACGGTAGGCTTAGGCCGCCGGCGGCTTTATTTTCTTTTTACTTCTTGCGGTCGCCGCCTAGGCTATAGCATAGTACAGTACAGTACCGTACGGTAGGCTTAGGCCGCCGGCGGACTTTATTTTCTTTTTACTTCTTGCGGTCGCCGCCTAGGCTATAGCATAGTACAGTACAGTACCGTACGGTAGGCTTAGGCCGCCGGCGAACTTTATTTTCTTTTTACTTCTTGCGGCCGCCACCTCCGCTATAGCATAGTACAGTACATTACAGCACTGTACGGTAGGCTTATTTTCGCCGGCGGACTTTTTTTTTCTTTTTACTTCTTGCTGCCGCCGCCTCCGCTATAGCATAGTAAAGTACAGTACAGTACCGTACGGTAGGCTTAGACCGCCGGCGGACTTTATTTTCTTTTTACTTCTTGCGGCCGCCGCCTCCGCTATAGCATAGTACAGTACAGTACCGTACGGTAGGCTTAGGCCGCGGGCATACTTTATTTTCTTTTTACTTCTTGCGGCCGCCACCTCCGCTATAGCATAGTACAGTACAGTACGGTAGTCTTAGCCCGCCGGAGGGCTTTATTTTGTTTTTACCTCTTGCGGTCGCCGCCTCCGCCATAGCATAGTACAGTACAGTACCGTACGGTAGGCTTAGGACGCCGGCGGACTTTATTTTTTTTTTTACTTCTTGCGGCCGCCGCCTCCGCTATAGCATAGTACAGTACAGTACCGTACGGTAGGCTTAGGCCGCGGGCATACTTTATTTTCTTTTTACTTCTTGCGGCCGCCGCCTCCTCTAGCATAGCAGTACAGTACACCGTACGGTAGGCTTAGGCCGCCGGCGGTTTTTATTTTTTTTTTTACTTCTTGCGGCCGCCGCCTCTCTGCTATAGCATAGTACAGTACAGTATTGTACGGTAGGCTTAGGCCGCCGGCGGACTTTTTTTTTCTTTTTACTTTTTTGCGGCCGCCGCCTCCGCTATAGCATAGTACAGTACAGTACCGTACGGTAGGCTTAGGCCGCCGGCGGCTTTATTTTCTTTTTACTTCTTGCGGTCGCCGCCTAGGCTATAGCATAGTACAGTACAGTACCGTACAGTACAGTACCGTACGGTAGGCTTAGGACGCCAGCAAACTTTATTTTCTTTTTACTTCTTGCGGCCGCCGCCTCCGCTATAGCATAGTACAGTACAGTACCGTACCGTACGGTACGCCGGAGGGGACTTTATTTTCTTTTTACTTCTTGCGGCCGCCGTACGCATAGTAGTACAGTACTTACGGTAGGCTTAGGCCGCCGGCGGACTTTATTTTCTTTTTACTTCTTGCGGCCGCCACCACCTCCGCTATACCATAGTATAGTACAGTACAGTACCATACGGTAGGCTTAGGCCGCCGGTGGACTTTATTTTCTTTTTACTACTTGCGGCCGCCACCTCCGCTATAGCATAGTACAGTACAGTACCGTACGGTAGGCTTAGGCCGCCGGCGGTTTTTATTTTTTTTTACTTCTTGCGGCCGCCGTCTCTGCTATAGCATAGTACAGTACAGTATTGTACGGTAGGTTTAGGCCGCCGGCGGACTTTATTTTCTTTTTACTTTTTGCGGCCGCCGCCTCCGCTATAGCATAGTACAGTACAGTACAGTACCGTACGGTAGGCTAAGGTCGCCGGCGGCTTTATTTTTCTTTTTACTTTCTTGCGGTCGCCGCCTAGGCTATAGCATAGTACAGTACAGTACAGTACCGTACGGTAGGCTTAGGCCGCCGGCGGACTTTATTTTCTTTTTACTTCTTGCGGCCGCCACCTCCGCTATAGCATAGTATAGTACAGTACAGCACCGTACGGTAGGTTTATTTTCTTATTTTTACTTACTCTTATTTTCTTTTTTTCTTCTTGCTGCTGCCGCCTCCGCTATAGCATAGTAAAGTACAGTACAGTACCGTACGGTAGGCTTAGACCACCGGCGGACTTTATTTTCTTTTTATTTCTTGCGGCCGCCGCCGCCTCCGCTATAGCATAGTACAGTACAGTACCGTACGGTAGGCTTAGGCTGCCGCCGGACTTTATTTCCTTTTTACTTCTTGCGGCCGCCGTCTCTGCAATAGCATAGTACAGTACAGTACCGTACGGTAGGTTTAGGCCGCCGGCTGACTTTATTTTCTTTTTACTACTTGCGGCCGCCACCTCCGCTATAGCATAGTACAGTACAGTACCGTACGGTAGGCTTAGGCCGCCGGCGGACTTTATTTTCTTTTTACTTCTTGCGGCCGCCACCTCCGCTATAGCATAGTATAGTACAGTACCATATGGTAGGCTTAGGCCTCCGGCGGACTTTATTTTCTTTTTACTTCTTGCGGCCGCCACCTCCGCTATAGCATAGTACAGTACCGTACGGTACGGTAGGCTTAGGCCGCCGGCGGACTTTATTTTCTTTTTAATTCTTGCGACCGCCGCCTCCGCTATAGCATAATACAGTACAGTACCGTACGGTAGGCTTAGGCCGCCGGCGGTTTTTATTTTCTTTTTACTTCTTGCGGCCGCTGTCTCTGCTATAGCATAGTACAGTACAGTACCGTACGGTAGGCTGAGGCCGCCGGCGAACTTTATTTCCTTTTTACTTCTTGCGTCCGCCGCCTCCGCAATAGTACAGTACAGTACCGTACGGTAGGCTTAGGCCGCCGGCGTACTTTATTTTTTTTTTTACTTCTTGCGGCCGCCGCCTCCGCTATAGCCGCTATAGCATAGTACAGTACAGTACCGTACGGTAGGCTTAGGCCGCGGGCATACTTTATTTTCTTTTTACTTCTTGCGGTCGCCGCCTAGGCTATAGCATAGTACAGTACAGTACAGTACCGTACGGTAGGCTTAGACCGCCGGCGAACTTTATTTTCTTTTTACTTCTTGCGGCCGCCACCTCCGCTACAGCATAGTACAGTACCGTACGGTAGGCTTAGGCCGCCGGCGGCTTTATTTTCTTTTTACTTCTTGCGGTCGCCGCCTAGGCTATAGCATAGTACAGTACAGTACAGTACCGTACGGTAGGCTTAGGCCGCCGGCGAACTTTATTTTCTTTTTACTTCTTGCGGCCGCCACCTCCGCTATAGCATAGTACAGTACATTACAGCACTGTACGGTAGGCTTATTTTCTTATTTTTACTTACTTTTATTTTATTTTCTTTTCACTTCTTGCTGCCGCCGCCTCCGCTATAGCATAGTAAAGTACAGTACAGTACCGTACGGTAGGCTTAGACCGCCGGCGGACTTTATTTTCTTTTTACTTCTTGCGGCCGCAACCTCCGCTATAGCATAGTGCAGTACAGTATTGTACGGTTGTCTTAGCCCGCCGGCGGGCTTTATTTTGTTTTTACCTCTTGCGGCCGCCACCTCCGCTATAGCATAGTACAGTACATTACAGCACTGTACGGTAGGCTTAGGCCGCCGACTTACTTTTATTTTCTTTTTACTTCTTGCGGCCGCTGTCTCTGCTATAGCATAGTACAGTACAGTACCGTACGGTAGGCTGAGGCCGCCGGCGAACTTTATTTCCTTTTTACTTCTTGCGTCCGCAATAGTACAGTACAGTACCGTACCGTACGGTAGGCTTAGGCCGCCGGCGTACTTTATTTTTTTTTTTACTTTTTGCGGCCGCCGCCTCCGCTATAGCATCGTACAGTACCGTACGGTAGGCTTAGGCTGCCGCCGGACTTTATTTCCTTTTTACTTCTTGCGGCCGCCGTCTCTGCAATAGCATAGTACAGTACAGTACCGTACAGTAGGTTTAGGCCGCCGGCTGACTTTATTTTCTTTTTACTACTTGCGGCCGCCGCCTCCGCTATAGCATAGTTCAGTACAGTACCGTACGGTAGGCTTAGGCCGCCGGCGGACTTTATTTTCTTTTTACTTCATGCGGCCGCCACCTCCGCTATAGCATAGCATAGTACAGTACAGTACCATATGGTAGGCTTAGGCCTCCGGCGGACTTTATTTTCTTTTTACTTCTTGCGGCCGCCACCTCCGCTATAGCATAGTACAGTACCGTACGGTAGGCTTAGGCCGCCGGCGGACTTTATTTTCTTTTTAATTCTTGCGACCGCCGCCTCCGCTATAGCATAATACAGTACAGTACCGTACGGTAGGCTTAGGCCGCCGGCGGTTTTTATTTTCTTTTTACTTCTTGCGGCCGCTGTCTCTGCTATAGCATAGTACAGTACAGTACCGTACAGTAGGTAGGAGGCCGCCGGCGAACTTTATTTCCTTTTTACTTCTTGCGTCCGCCGCCTCCGCAATAGTACAGTACAGTACCGTACGGTAGGCTTAGGCCGCCGGCGTACTTTATTTTTTTTTTACTTTTTGCGGCCGCCGCCTCCGCTATAGCATAGTACAGTACAGTACCGTACGGTAGGCTTAGGCCGCGGGCATACTTTATTTTCTTTTTACTTCTTGCGGTCGCCGCCTAGGCTATAGCATAGTACACTACAGTACAGTACCGTACGGTAGGCTTAGACCGCCGGCGAACTTTATTTTCTTTTTACTTCTTGCGGCCGCCACCTCCGCTACAGCATAGTACAGTACCGTACGGTAGGCTTAGGCCGCCGGCGGCTTTATTTTCTTTTTACTTCTTGCGGTCGCCGCCTAGGCTATAGCATAGTACAGTACAGTACAGTACCGTACGGTAGGCTTAGGCCGCCGGCGAACTTTATTTTCTTTTTACTTCTTGCGGCCGCCACCTCCGCTATAGCATAGTACAGTACATTACAGCACTGTACGGTAGGCTTATTTTCTTATTTTTACTTACTTTTATTTTCTTTTCACTTCTTGCTGCCGCCGCCTCCGCTATAGCATAGTAAAGTACAGTACAGTACCGTACGGTAGGATTAGACGCGCGGCGGACTTTATTTTCTTTTTACTTCTTGCGGCCGCAACCTCCGCTATAGCATAGTGCAGTACAGTATTGTACGGTTGTCTTAGCCCGCCGGCGGGCTTTATTTTGTTTTTACTTCTTGCGGCCGCCACCTCCGCTATAGCATAGTACAGTACATTACAGCACTGTACGGTAGGCTTATTTTCTTATTTTTACTTACTTTTATTTTTCTTTTTACTTCTTGCGGCCGCTGTCTCTGCTATAGCGTAGTACAGTACAGTACCGTACGGTAGGCTGAGGCCGCCGGCGAACTTTATTTCCTTTTTACTTCGTCTTGCGTCCGCAATAGTACAGTACAGTACCGTACGGTAGGCTTAGGCCGCCGGCGTACTTTATTTTTTTTTTCCTTTTTGCGGCCGCCGCCTCCGCGATAGCATAGTACAGTACAGTACCGTACGGTAGGCTTAGGTCGCGGGCATACTTTATTTTTCTGTTTACTTCTTGCGGGTCGCCGCCTAGGCTATAGCATAGTACACTACAGTACAGTACCGTACGGTAGGCTTAGACGGCCTGCGAACTTTATTTTCTTTTTACTTCTTGCGGCCGCCCACCTCCGCTACAGCATAGTACAGTACTGTACAATAGGCTTAGGCCGCCGGCGGCTTTATTTTCTTTTTACTTCTTGCGGTCGCCGCCTAGGCTATAGCATAGTACAGTACAGTACAGTACCGTACGGTAGGCTTAGGCCGCCGGCGAACTTTATTTTCTTTTTACTTCTTGCGGCCGCCACCTCCGCTATAGCATAGTACAGTACATTACAGCACTGTACGGTAGGCTTATTTTCTTATTTTTACTTACTTTTATTTTCTTTTCACTTCTTGCTGCCGCCGCCTCCGCTATAGCATAGTAAAGTACAGTACAGTACCGTACGGTAGGATTAGACCGCCGGCGGACTTTATTTTCTTTTTACTTCTTGCGGCCGCAACCTCCGCTATAGCATAGTGAAGTACAGTATTGTACGGTTGTCTTAGCCCGCCGGCGGGCTTTTTTTTGTTTTTACCTCTTGCGGTCGCCGCCTCCGCCATAGCATAGTACAGTACAGTACCGTACGGTAGGCTTAGGACGCCGGCGGACTTTATTTTCTTTTTACTTCTTGCGGCCGCCGCCTCCACTATAGCATAGTACAGTACCGTACGGTGGGCTTAGGCTGCCGGCGGACTTTATTTCCTTTTTACTTCTTGCGGCCGCCGTCTTTGCAATAGCATAGTACAGTACCGTACCGTACGGTAGGTTTAGGCCGCCGGCTGACTTTATTTTCTTTTTACTACTTGTGGCCGCCACCTCCGCTATAGCATAGTACAGTACCGTACGGTAGGCTTAGGCCGCCGGCGGACTTTATTTCCCTTTTACTTCTTACGGCCGCCACCTCCGCTATAGCATAGTATAGTACAGTACCATATGGTAGGCTTAGGCCTCCGGCTGACTTTATTTTCTTTTTTACTACTTGAGGCCGCAACCTCCGCTATAGCATAGTACAGTACCGTACGGTAGGCTTAGGCCGCGGGCGGACTTTATTTTCTTTTAAATTTCTTGCGACCGCCGCCTCCGCTATAGCATAATTCAGTACAGTACCGTACGGTAGGCTTAGGCCGCCGGCGGTTTTTATTTTTATTTTTACTTCTTGCGGCCGCTGTCTCTGGAATAGCATAGTACAGTACAGTACCGTATGGTAGGCTGAGGCCGCCGGTGAACTTTATTTCCTTTTTACTTCTTGCGGCCGCCGCCTCCACAATAGCATAGTACAGTACAGTACCGTACGGTAGGCTTTGGCCGCCGGCGGACTTTTTTTTTTTTACTTTTTGCGGCCGCCGCCTCCGCTATAGCATAGTACAGTACTGTACCGTACGTTAGGCTTAGGCCGCGGGCATACTTTATTTTCTTTTTACTTCTTGCGGCCGCCGCCTCCGCTATAGCATAGTAGTACAGTACACCGTACGGTAGGCTTAGGCCGCCGGCGAACTTTACTTTTCTTTTTACTTCTTGCGGCCGCCACCTCCGCTATAGCATAGTACAGTACATTACAGCACTGTACGGTAGGCTTATTTTCCTATTTTTACTTGCTTTTATTTTCTTTTCACTTCTTGCTGCCGCCGCCTCCGCTATAGCATAGTAAAGTACAGTACAGTACCGTACGGTAGGCTTAGACCGCCGGCGTACTTTATTTTCTTTTTACTTCTTGCGGCCGCAACCTCCGCTATAGCATAGTGCAGTACTGTATTGTACGGTTGTCTTAGCCCGCCGGCGGGCTTCATTTTGTTTTTACCTCTTGCGGTCGCCGCCTCCGCCATAGCATAGTACAGTACAGTACCGTACAGTAGGTTTAGGCCGCCGGCTGACTTTATTTTCTTTTTACTACTTGCGGCCGCCGCCTCCGCTATAGCATAGTTCAGTACCGTACGGTAGGCTTAGGCCGCCGGCGGACTTTATTTCCTTTTTACTTCATGCGGCCGCCACCTCCGCTATAGCATAGTATAGTACAGTACCATATGGTAGGCTTAGGCCTCCGCCGGACTTTATTTTCTTTTTACTTCTTGCGGCCGCCACCTCCGCTATAGCATAGTACAGTACCGTACGGTAGGCTTAGGCCGCCGGCGGAATTTATTTTCTTTTTAATTCTTGCGACCGCCGCCTCCGCTATAGCATAATACAGTACAGTACCGTACGGTAGGCTTAGACCGCCGGCGGTTTTTATTTTCTTTTTACTTCTTGCGGCCGCTGTCTCTGCTATAGCGTAGTACAGTACAGTACCGTACAGTAGGCTGAGGCCGCCGGCGAACTTTATTTCCTTTTTACGTCTTGCGTCCGCCGCCTCCGCAATAGTACAGTACAGTACCGTACGGTAGGCTTAGGCCGCCGGCGTACTTTATTTTTTTTTCCTTCTTGCGGCCGCCGCCTCCGCTATAGCATAGTACAGTACAGTACCGTACGGTAGGCTTAGGTCGCGGGCATACTTTATTTTCTGTTTACTTCTTGCGGTCGCCGCCTAGGCTATAGCATAGTACACTACAGTACAGTACCGTACGGTAGGCTTAGACGGCCTGCGAACTTTATTTTCTTTTTACTTCTTGCGGCTGCCACCTCCGCTACAGCATAGTACAGTACTGTACGGTAGGCTTAGGCCGCCGGCGGCTTTATTTTCTTTTTACTTCTTGCGGTCGCCGCCTAGGCTATAGCATAGTACAGTACAGTACAGTACCGTACGGTAGGCTTAGGCCGCCGACGAACTTTATTTTCTTTTTACTTCTTGCGGCCGCCACCTCCGCTATAGCATAGTACAGTACATTACAGCACTGTACGGTAGGCTTATTTTCTTATTTTTACTTACTTTTATTTTCTTTTCACTTCTTGCTGCCGCCGCCTCCGCTATAGCATAGTAAAGTACAGTACAGTACCGTACGGTAGGCTTAGACCGCCGGCGGACTTTATTTTCTTTTTACTTCTTGCGGCCGCAACCTCCGCTATAGCATAGTGCAGTACAGTATTGTACGGTTGTCTTAGCCCGCCGGCGGGCTTTTTTTTGTTTTTACCTCTTGCGGCCGCCACCTCCGCTATAGCATAGTACAGTACATTACAGCACTGTACGGTAGGCTTATTTTCTTATTTTTACTTACTTTTATTTTCTTTTTACTTCTTGCGGCCGCTGTCTCTGCTATAGCGTAGTACAGTACAGTACCGTACGGTAGGCTGAGGCCGCCGGCGAACTTTATTTCCTTTTTACGTCTTGCGTCCGCAATAGTACAGTACAGTACCGTACGGTAGGCTTAGGCCGCCGGCGTACTTTATTTTTTTTTCCTTTTTGCGGCCGCCGCCTCCGCGATAGCATAGTACAGTACAGTACCGTACGGTAGGCTTAGGTCGCGGGCATACTTTATTTTCTGTTTACTTCTTGCGGTCGCCGCCTAGGCTATAGCATAGTACACTACAGTACAGTACCGTACGGTAGGCTTAGACGGCCTGCGAACTTTATTTTCTTTTTACTTCTTGCGGCCGCCACCTCCGCTACAGCATAGTACAGTACTGTACAATAGGCTTAGGCCGCCGGCGGCTTTATTTTCTTTTTACTTCTTGCGGTCGCCGCCTAGGCTATAGCATAGTACAGTACAGTACAGTACCGTACGGTAGGCTTAGGCCGCCGACGAACTTTATTTTCTTTTTACTTCTTGCGGCCGCCACCTCCGCTATAGCATAGTACAGTACATTACAGCACTGTACGGTAGGCTTATTTTCTTATTTTTACTTACTTTTATTTTCTTTTCACTTCTTGCTGCCGCCGCCTCCGCTATAGCATAGTAAAGTACAGTACAGTACCGTACGGTAGGCTTAGACCGCCGGCGGACTTTATTTTCTTTTTACTTCTTGCGGCCGCAACCTCCGCTATAGCATAGTGCAGTACAGTATTGTACGGTTGTCTTAGCCCGCCGGCGGGCTTTATTTTGTTTTTACCTCTTGCGGTCGCCGCCTCCGCCATAGCATAGTACAGTACAGTACCGTACGGTAGGCTTAGGACGCCGGCGGACTTTATTTTCTTTTTACTTCTTGCGGCCGCCGCCTCCGCTATAGCATAGTACAGTACCGTACGGTAGGCTTAGGCTGCCGGCGGACTTTATTTCCTTTTTACTTCTTGCGGCCGCCGTCTTTGCAATAGCATAGTACAGTACCGTACCGTACGGTAGGTTTAGGCCGCCGGCTGACTTTATTTTCTTTTTACTACTTGTGGCCGCCACCTCCGCTATAGCATAGTACAGTACCGTACGGTAGGCTTAGGCCGCCGGCGGACTTTATTTCCCTTTTACTTCTTACGGCCGCCACCTCCGCTATAGCATAGTATAGTACAGTACCATATGGTAGGCTTAGGCCTCCGGCTGACTTCATTTTCTTTTTACTACTTGAGGCCGCAACCTCCGCTATAGCATAGTACAGTACCGTACGGTAGGCTTAGGCCGCGGGCGGACTTTATTTTCTTTTAAATTTCTTGCGACCGCCGCCTCCGCTATAGCATAATTCAGTACAGTACCGTACGGTAGGCTTAGGCCGCCGGCGGTTTTTATTTTATTTTTACTTCTTGCGGCCGCTGTCTCTGGAATAGCATAGTACAGTACAGTACCGTATGGTAGGCTGAGGCCGCCGGTGAACTTTATTTCCTTTTTACTTCTTGCGGCCGCCGCCTCCACAATAGTACAGTACAGTACCGTACGGTAGGCTTAGGCCGCCGGCGGACTTTTTTTTTTTTTACTTTTTGCGGCCGCCGCCTCCGCTATAGCATAGTACAGTACTGTACCGTACGTTAGGCTTAGGCCGCGGGCATACTTTATTTTCTTTTTACTTCTTGCGGCCGCCGCCTCCGCTATAGCATAGTACAGTACCGTACGGTAGGCTTAGGCCGCCGGCGAACTTTATTTTCTTTTTACTTCTTGCGGCCGCCACCTCCGCTATAGCATAGTACAGTACATTACAGCACTGTACGGTAGGCTTATTTTCCTATTTTTACTTACTTTTATTTTCTTTTCACTTCTTGCTGCCGCCGCCTCCGCTATAGCATAGTAAAGTACAGTACAGTACCGTACGGTAGGCTTAGACCGCCGGCGGACTTTATTTTCTTTTTACT
The DNA here is from genome assembly GCA_963675895.2 of Styela plicata. Classification (NCBI taxonomy): domain Eukaryota; kingdom Metazoa; phylum Chordata; class Ascidiacea; order Stolidobranchia; family Styelidae; genus Styela; species Styela plicata. Next base: position 867,463 of record CAVMBJ020000003.1, read on the forward strand.
TCTTGCGGCCGCAACCTCCGCTATAGCATAGTGCAGTACTGTATTGTACGGTTGTCTTAGCCCGCCGGCGGGCTTTATTTTGTTTTTACCTCTTGCGGTCGCCGCCTCCGCCATAGCATAGTACAGTACAGTACCGTACGGTAGGCTTAGGACGCCGGCGGACTTTATTTTCTTTTTACTTCTTGCGGCCGCCGCCTCCGCTATAGCATAGTACAGTACCGTACGGTAGGCTTAGGCTGCCGGCGGACTTTATTTTTTTTTTTACTTCTTGCGGCCGCCGTCTTTGCAATAGCATAGTACAGTACCGTACCGTACGGTAGGTTTAGGCCGCCGGCTGACTTTATTTTCTTTTTACTACTTGTGGCCGCCACCTCCGCTATAGCATAGTACAGTACCGTACGGTAGGCTTAGGCCGCCGGCGGACTTTATTTCCTTTTTACTTCTTGCGGCCGCCACCTCCGCTATAGCATAGTATAGTACAGTACCATATGGTAGGCTTAGACCTCCGGCGGACTTCATTTTCTTTTTACTACTTGCGGCCGCCACCTCCGCTATAGCATAGTACAGTACCGTACGGTAGGCTTAGGCCGCCGGCGAACTTTATTTTCTTTTTACTTATTGCGACTGCCGTCTCCGCTATAGCATAATTCAGTACAGTACCGTACGGTAGGCTTAGGCCGCCGGCGGTTTTTATTTACTTTTTACTTCTTGCGGCTGCTGTCTCTGCTATAGCATAGTACAGTACAGTACCGTAAGGTAGGCTGAGGCCGCCGGTGAACTTTATTTCCTTTTTACTTCTTGCGGCCGCCGCCTCCGCAATAGTACAGTACAGTACCGTACGGTAGGCTTAGGCCGCCGGCGGACTTTTTTTTTTTACTTTTTGCGGCCGCCGCCTCCGCTATAGCATAGTACAGAACTGTACCGTACGGTAGGCTTAGGACGCCGGCGGACTTTATTTTCTTTTTACTTCTTGCGGCCGCCGCCTCCGCTATAGCATAGTACAGTACAGTACCGTACGGTAGGCTTAGGCCGCGGGCATACTTTATTTTCTTTTTACTTCTTGCGGCCGCCACCTCCGCTATAGCATAGTACAGTACAGTACAGTACGGTAGGCTTAGGCCGCCGGCGGTTTTTATTTTTTTTTTACTTCTTGCGGCCGCCGTCTCTGCTATAGCATAGTACAGTACAGTATCGTACGGTAGGTTTAGGCCGCCGGCGGACTTTATTTTTTTTTTACTTCTTGCGGCCGCCGCCTCCGCTATAGCATAGTACAGTACAGTATCGTACATTAGGCTAAGGTCGAGGGCGGACTTTATTTTCTTTTTACTACTTGCGGCCGCCACCTCCGCTATAGCATAGTACAGTACAGTATTGTACGGTAGTCTTAGCCCGCCGGCGGGCTTTATTTTGTTTTTACCTCTTGCGGTCGCCGCCTCCGCCATAGCATAGTACAGTACAGTACCGTACGGTAGGCTTAGGACGACGGCGGACTTTATATTCTTTTTACTTCTTGTGGCCGCCGCCTCTGCTATAGCATAGTACAGTACAGTACCGTATGGTAGACTTAGGCCGCGGGCATACTTTATTTTCTTTTTAGTTCTTGCGGCCGCCACCTCCGCTATAGCATAGTACAGTACAGTACAGTACGGTAGGCTTAGGCCGCCGGCGGTTTTTATTTATTTTTTTACTTCTTGCGGCCGCCGTCTCTGCTATAGCATAGTACAGTACAGTATCGTACGGTAGGTTTAGGCCGCCGGCGGACTTTATTTTCTTTTTACTTTTTGCGGCCGTCGCCTCCGCTATAGCATAGTACAGTACAGTACAGTACGGTAGGCTTAGGCCGCCGGCGGACTTTATTTTTTTTTACTTCTTGTGGCCGCCGCCTCCGCTATAGCATAGTACAGTACAGTACCGTACGGTAGGCTAAGGTCAGTACAGTACAGTATTGTACGGTAGTCTTAGCCCGCCGGCGGGCTTTATTTTGTTTTTACCTCTTGCGGTCGTCTCTGCTATAGCATAGAACAGTACAGTACCGTACGGTAGGTTAAGGCCGTCGGCTGACTTTATTTTCTTTTTACTTTTTGCGGCTGCCGCCTCCGCTATAGCATAGTACAGCACAGTGCCGTACGGTAGGCTTAGGCCGCCGGCAGACTTTATTTTCTTTTTACTTCTTGCGGCCGCCACCTCCGCTATAGCATAGTACAGTACAGTACCGTACGGTAGGCTTAGGCCGCCGGCGGCTTTATTTTCTTTTTACTTCTTGCGGTCGCCACCTAGGCTATAGCATAGTACAGTACTGTACGGTAGGCTTAGGCCGCTGGCAAACTTTATTTTCTTTTTACTTCTTGCGGCCGCCACCTCTGCGATAGCATAGTACAGTACATTAGAGCACTGTACGGTAGGCTTATTTTCTTATTTTTACTTACTTTTATTTACTTTTCTCTTCTTGCTTCCGCCGCCTCCGCTATAGCATAGTAAAGTACAGTACAGTACCGTACGGTAGGCTTAGGCCGCCGGCGGACTTTTTTTTTACTTTTTGCGGCCGCCGCCTCCGCTATATCATAGTACAGTACTGTACCGTACGGTAGGCTTAGGCCGCGGGCATACTTTATTTTCTTTTTACATCTTGCGGCCGCCGCCTCCGCTATAGCATAGTACAGTACAGTACCGTACGGTAGGCTTAGGCCGCGGGCATACTTTATTTTCTTTTTACTTCTTGCGGTCGCCGCCTAGGCTATAGCATAGTACAGTACAGTACCGTACGGTAGGCTTAGGCCGCCGGCGGACTTTTTTTTTTTACTTTTTGCGGCCGCCGCCTCCGCTATAGCATAGTACAGTACTGTACCGTACGTTAGGCTTAGGCCGCGGGCATACTTTATTTTCTTTTTACTTCTTGCGGCCGCCGCCTCCGCCGCTATAGTATAGTAACAGTACCGTACGGTAGGCTTAGGCCGCCGGCGAACTTTATTTTCTTTTTACTTCTTGCGGCCGCCACCTCCGCTATAGCATAGTACAGTACATTACATTACACTGTACGGTAGGCTTATTTTCCTATTTTTACTTACTTTTATTTTCTTTTCACTTCTTGCTGCCGCCGCCGCCTCCGCTATAGCATAGTAAAGTACAGTACAGTACCGTACGGTAGGCTTAGACCGCCGGCGGACTTTATTTTCTTTTTACTTCTTGCGGCCGCAACCTCCGCTATAGCATAGTGCAGTACAGTATTGTACGGTTGTCTTAGCCCGCCGGCGGGCTTTATTTTGTTTTTACCTCTTGCGGTCGCCGCCTCCGCCATAGCATAGTACAGTACAGTACCGTACGGTAGGCTTAGGACGCCGGCGGACTTTATTTTCTTTTTACTTCTTGCGGCCGCCGCCTCCGCTATAGCATAGTACAGTACCGTACGGTAGGCTTAGGCTGCCGGCGGACTTTATTTTCTTTTTACTTCTTGCGGCCGCCGTCTTTGCAATAGCATAGTACAGTACCGTACCGTACGGTAGGTTTAGGCCGCCGGCTGACTTTATTTTCTTTTTACTACTTGTGGCCGCCACCTCCGCTATAGCATAGTACAGTACCGTACGGTAGGCTTAGGCCGCCGGCGGACTTTATTTCCTTTTTACTTCTTGCGGCCGCCACCTCCGCTATAGCATAGTATAGTACAGTACCATATGGTAGGCTTAGACCTCCGGCGGACTTCATTTTCTTTTTACTACTTGCGGCCGCCACCTCCGCTATAGCATAGTACAGTACCGTACGGTAGGCTTAGGCCGCCGGCGAACTTTGTTTTCTTTTTACTTATTGCGACTGCCGTCTCCGCTATAGCATAATTCAGTACAGTACCGTACGGTAGGCTTAGGCCGCCGGCGGTTTTTATTTTCTTTTTACTTCTTGCGGCCGCTGTCTCTGCTATAGCATAGTACAGTACAGTACCGTACGGTAGGCTGAGGCCGCCGGTGAACTTTATTTCCTTTTTACTTCTTGCGGCCGCCGCCTCCGCAATAGTACAGTACAGTACCGTACGGTAGGCTTAGGCCGCCGGCGGACTTTTTTTTTTTTTACTTTTTGCGGCCGCCGCCTCCGCTATAGCATAGTACAGTACTGTACCGTACGGTAGGCTTAGGCCGCGGGCATACTTTATTTTCTTTTTACTTCTTGCGGCCGCCGCCTCCGCTATAGCATAGTACAGTACCGTACGGTAGGCTTAGGCCGCGGGCATACTTTATTTTCTTTTTACTTCTTGCGGTCGCCGCCTAGGCTATAGCATAGTACAGTACAGTACCGTACGGTAGGCTTAGACCGCCGGCGAACTTTATTTTCTTTTTACTTCTTGCGGCCGCCACCTCCGCTATAGCATAGTACAGTACAGTACCGTACGGTAGGCTTAGGCCGCCGGCGGCTTTATTTTCTTTTTACTTTTTGCGGTCGCCGCCTAGGCTATAGCATAGTACAGTACAGTACCGTACGGTAGGCTTAGGCCGCCGGCGAACTTTATTTTCTTTTTACTTCTTGCGGCCGCCACCTCCGCTATAGCATAGTACAGTACATTACAGCACTGTACGGTAGGCTTATTTTCTTATTTTTACTTACTTTTATTTTCTTTTCACTTCTTGCTGCCGCCGCATCCGCTATTGCATAGTAAAGTACAGTACAGTACCGTACGGTAGGCTTAGACCGCCGGCGGACTTTATTTTCTTTTTACTTCTTGCGGCCGCAACCTCCGCTATAGCATAGTGCAGTACAGTATTGTACGGTAGTCTTAGCCCGCCGGCGGGCTTTATTTTGTTTTTACCTCTTGCGGTCGCCGCCTCCGCCATAGCATAGTACAGTACAGTACCGTACGGTAGGCTTAGGACGCCGGCGGACTTTATTTTCTTTTTACTTCTTGCGGCCGCCGCCTCCGCTATAGCATAGTACAGTACAGTACCGTACGGTAGGCTTAGGCCGCGGGCATACTTTATTTTCTTTTTACTTCTTGCGGCCGCCACCTCCGCTATAGCATAGTACAGTACAGTACAGTACGGTAGGCTTAGGCCGCCGGCGGTTTTTATTTTTTTTTTACTTCTTGCGGCCGCCGTCTCTGCTATAGCATAGTACAGTACAGTATCGTACGGTAGGTTTAGGCCGCCGGCGGACTTTATTTTTTTTTTTACTTCTTGCGGCCGCCGCCTCCGCTATAGCATAGTACAGTACAGTATCGTACAGTAGGCTAAGGTCGCCGGCGGACTTTATTTTCTTTTTACTACTTGCGGCCGCCACCTCCGCTATAGCATAGTACAGTACAGTATTGTACGGTAGTCTTAGCCCGCCGGCGGGCTTTATTTTGTTTTTTACCTCTTGCGGTCGCCGCCTCCGCCATAGCATAGTACAGTACAGTACCGTACGGTAGGCTTAGGACGACGGCGGACTTTATTTTCTTTTTACTTCTTGCGGCCGCCGCCTCTGCTATAGCATAGTACAGTACAGTACCGTACCGTATGGTAGGCTTAGGCCGCGGGCATACTTTATTTTCTTTTTACTTCTTGCGGCCGCCACCTCCGCTATAGCATAGTACAGTACAGTACAGTACGGTAGGCTTAGGCCGCCGGCGGTTTTTATTTTTTTTTTTACTTCTTGCGGCCGCCGTCTCTGCTATAGCATAGTACAGTACAGTATCGTACGGTAGGTTTAGGCCGCCGGCGGACTTTATTTTCTTTTTACTTTTTGCGGCCGTCGCCTCCGCTATAGCATAGTACAGTACAGTACAGTACGGTAGGCTTAGGCCGCCGGCGGACTTTATTTTTTTTTACTTCTTGTGGCCGCCGCCTCCGCTATAGCATAGTACAGTACAGTACCGTACGGTAGGCTAAGGTCAGTACAGTACAGTATTGTACGGTAGTCTTAGCCGCCGGCGGGCTTTATTTTTTTTTTTTACCTCTTGCGGTCGTCTCTGCTATAGCATAGAACAGTACAGTACCGTACGGTAGGTTAAGGCCGTCGGCTGACTTTATTTTCATTTTACTTTTTGCGGCTGCCGCCTCCGCTATAGCATAGTACAGCACAGTGCCGTACGGTAGGCTTAGGCCGCCGGCAGACTTTATTTTCTTTTTACTTCTTGCGGCCGCCACCTCCGCTATAGCATAGTACAGTACAGTACCGTACGGTAGGCTTAGGCCGCCGGCGGCTTATTTTTTCTTTTTACTTCTTTCGGTCGCCACCTAGGCTATAGCATAGTACAGTACAGTACTGTACGGAGTAGGCTTAGGCCGCTGGCAAACTTTATTTTTTCTTTTTACTTCTTGCGGCCGCCACCTCTGCGATAGCATAGTACAGTACATTAGAGCACTGTACGGTAGGCTTATTTTCTTATTTTTACTTACTTTTATATACTTTTCTCTTCTTGCTTCCGCCGCCTCCGCTATAGCATAGTAAAGTACAGTACAGTACCGTACGGTAGGCTTAGGCCGCCGGCGGACTTTTTTTTTTTACTTTTTGCGGCCGCCGCCTCCGCTATAGCATAGTACAGTACTGTACCGTACGGTAGGCTTAGGCCGCGGGCATACTTTATTTTCTTTTTACTTCTTGCGGCCGCCGCCTCCGCTATAGCATAGTACAGTACAGTACCGTACGGTAGGCTTAGGCCGCGGGCATACTTTATTTTCTTTTTACTTCTTGCGGTCGCCGCCTAGGCTATAGCATAGTACAGTACAGTACCGTACGGTAGGCTTAGACCGCCGGCGAACTTTATTTTCTTTTTACTTCTTGCGGCCGCCACCTCCGCTATAGCATAGTACAGTACAGTACCGTACGGTAGGCTTAGGCCGCCGGCGGCTTTATTTTCTTTTTACTTCTTGCGGTCGCCGCCTAGGCTATAGCATAGTACAGTACAGTACCGTACGGTAGGCTTAGGCCAACGGCGAACTTTATTTTCTTTTTACTTCTTGCGGCCGCCAACTCCGCTATAGCAAAGTACAGTACATTACAGCACTGTACGGTAGGCTTATTTTCTTATTTTTACTTACTTTTATTTTCTTTTCACTTCTTGCTGCCGCCACATCCGCTATTGCACAGTAAAGTACAGTACAGTACCGTACGATAGGCTTAGACCACCGGCGGACTTTATTTTCTTTTTACTTCTTGCGGCCGCAACCTCCGCTATAGCATAGTACAGTACAGTACCGTACGGTAGGCTTAGGCCGCAGGCATACTTTATTTTCTTTTTACTTCTTGCGGCCGCCACCTCCGCTATAGCATAGTACAGTACAGTACGGTAGGCTTAGGCCGCCGGCGGGCTTTATTTTGTTTTTACCTCTTGCGGTCGCCGCCTCCGCCATAGCATAGTACAGTACCGTACGGTAGGCTTAGGACGCCGGCGGACTTTATTTTCTTTTTACTTCTTGCGGCCGCCGCCTCCGCTATAGCATAGTACAGTACAGTACCGTACGGTAGGCTTAGGCCGCGGGCATACTTTATTTTCTTTTTACTTCTTGCGGCCGCCACCTCCGCTATAGCATAGTACAGTACAGTACGGTAGGCTTAGGCCGCCGGCGGACTTTATTTTCTTTTTACTTTTTGCGGCCGTCGCCTCCGCTATAGCATAGTACAGTACAGTACCGTACGGTAGGCTTAGGCCGCCGGCGAACTTTATTTTCTTTTTAATTCTTGCGGCCGCCGCCTCCGCTATAGTACAGTACAGTACCGTACGGTAGGCTTAGGCCGCCGGCGGACTTTATTTTTTTTTTTTAACTTCTTGCGGCCGCTGCCTCCGCTATAGCATAGTACAGTACAGTATCGTACAGTAGGCTAATGTCGCCGGCGGCTTTATTTTCTTTTTACTTCTTGTGGTCGCCGCCTAGGCTATAGCATAGTACAGCAAAGTACCGTACAGTAGGCTTAGGCCGCCGGCGGACTTTATTTTCTTTTTACTTCTTGCGGCCGCCGCCTCCGCTATAGCATAGTACAGTACAGTACCGTACGGTAGGCTTAGGCCGCGGGCATACTTTATTTTCTTTTTACTTCTTGCGGCCGCCACCACCACTCCGCATAGCATAGTACAGTACAGTACAGTACGGTAGGCTTAGGCCGCCGGCGGTTTTTATTTTTTTTTTTACTTCTTGCGGCCGCCGTCCCTGCTATAGCATAGTACAGTACAGTATCGTACGGTAGGTTTAGGCCGCCGGCGGACTTTATTTTCTTTTTACTTTTTGCGGCCGTCGCCTCTGCTATAGCATAGTACAGTACAGTACGGTAGGCTTAGGCCGCCGGCGGACTTTATGTTTTTTTTTACTTCTTGTGGCCGCCGCCTCCGCTATAGCATAGTACAGTACAGTACCGTACGGTAGGCTAAGGTCAGTACAGTACAGTATTGTACGGTAGTCTTAGACCGGCGGCAGGCTTTATTTTGTTTTTACCTCTTGCGGTCGTCTCTGCTATAGAATAGAACAGTACAGTACCGTAAGGTAGGTTAAGGCCGTCGGCTGATTATATTTTCTTTTTACTTCTTGCGGCCGCCACCTCCGCTATAGCATAGTACAGTACAGTACGGTAGGCTTAGGAGGCCGGCGGACTTTATTTTCTTTTTACTTTTTGCGGCCGTCGCCTCCGCTATAGCATAGTACAGTACAGTACCGTACGGTAGGCTTAGGCCGCCGGCGAACTTTATTTTCTTTTTAATTCTTGCGGCCGCCGCCTCCGCTATAGTACAGTACAGTACGGTAGGCTTAGGCCGCCGGCGGACTTTATTTTTTTTTTTACTTCTTGCGGCCGCCGCCTCCGCTATAGCATAGTACAGTACAGTATCGTACAGTAGGCTAAGGTCGCCGGCGGCTTTATTTTCTTTTTACTTCTTGTGGTCGCCGCCTAGGCTATAGCATAGTACAGCAAAGTACCGTACGGTAGGCTTAGGCCGTCGGCGGACTTTATTTTCTTTTTACTACTTGCGGCCGCCACCTCCGCTATAGCATAGTACAGTACAGTATTGTACGGTAGTCTTAGCCCGCCGGCGGGCTTTATTTTGTTTTTACCTTCTTGCGGTCGCCGCCTCCGCCATAGCATAGTACAGTACAGTACCGTACGGTAGGCTTAGGACGCCGGCGGACTTTATTTTCTTTTTACTTCTTGCGGCCGCCGCCTCCGCTATAGCATAGTACAGTACAGTACCGTACGGTAGGCTTAGGCCGCGGGCATACTTTATTTTCTTTTTACTTCTTGCGGCCGCCACCTCCGCTATAGCATAGTACAGTACAGTACAGTACGGTAGGCTTAGGCCGCCGGCGGTTTTTTATTTTTTTTTTTACTTCTTGCGGCCGCCGTCTCTGCTATAGCATAGTACAGTACAGTATCGTACGGTAGGTTTTAGGCCGCCGGCGGACTTTATTTTTTTTTACTTCTTGCGGCCGCCGCCTCCGCTATAGCATAGTACAGTACAGTATCGTACAGTAGGCTAAGGTCGCCCGGCGGACTTTATTTTCTTTTTTACTACTTGCGGCCGCCACCTCCGCTATAGCATAGTACAGTACAGTATTGTACGGTAGTCTTAGCCCGCCGGCGGGCTTTATTTTGTTTTTACCTCTTGCGGTCGCCACGCCTCCGCCATAGCATAGTACAGTATAGTACCGTACGGTAGGCTTAGGACGACGGCGGACTTTATATTCTTTTTTACTTCTTGTGGCCGCCGCCTCTGCTATAGCATAGTACAGTACAGTACCGTATGGTAGACTTAGGCCGCGGGCATACTTTATTTTCTTTTTAGTTCTTGCGGCCGCCACCTCCGCTATAGCATAGTACAGTACAGTACAGTACGGTAGCTTATGCCGCCGGCGGTTTTTTTATTTATTTTTTTACTTCTTGCGGCCCGCCGTCTCTGCTATAGCATAGTACAGTACAGTATCGTACGGTAGGTTTAGGCCGCCGACGGACTTTATTTTCTTTTTACTTTTTGCGGCCGTCGCCTCCGCTATAAGCATAGTACAGTACAGTACAGTACGGTAGGCTTAGGCCGCCGGCGGACTTTATTTTTATTTTTACTTCTTGTGGCCGCCGCCTCCGCTATAGCATAGTACAGTACAGTACCGTACGGTAGGCTAAAGTTCAGAACAGTACAGTATTGTACGGTAGTCTTAGACCGCCGGCGGGCTTTATTTTGTTTTACCTCTTGCGGTCGTCTCTGCTATAGCATAGAACAGTACAGTACCGTTCGGTAGGTTAAGGCGTCGGCTCACTTTATTTTCATTTACTTTTTGCGGCTGCCGCCTCCGCTATAGCATAGTACAGCACAGTGCCGTACGGTAGGCTTAGGCCGCCGGCAGACTTTATTTTCTTTTTACTTCTTCGGCCGCCACCATCCGCTATAGCATAGTACAGTACAGTACCGTACGGTAGGCTTAGGCCGCCGGCGGCTTTATTTTCTTTTTACTTCTTGCGGGTCGCCACCTAGGCTATAGCAAAGTAGTACAGTACTGTACGGTAGGCTTAGGCCGCTGGCAAACTTTATTTTCTTTTTACTTCTTGCGGCAGCCACCTCTGCGATAGCATAGTACAGTACATTAGAGCACTGTACGGTAGGCTTATTTTCTTATTTTTTACTCCTTACTTTTATTTACTTTTCTCTTCTTGCTTCCGCCGCCTCCGCTATAGCATAGTAAAGTACAGTACAGTACCGTACGGTAGGCTTGTCAGGCCGCCGGCGAGACTTTTTTTTTTTTTACTTTTTGCGACCGCCGCCTCCGCTATAGCATAGTACAGTACTGTACCGTACGGTAGGCTTAGGCCGCGGGCATACTTTATTTTCTTTTTACATCTTGCGGCCGCAGCCTCCGCTATAGCATAGTACAGTACAGTAACGTACGGTAGGCTTAGGCCGCGGGCATACTTTATTTTCTTTTTACTTCTGCGGTCGCCGCCGCCTAGGCTATAGCATAGTTACAGTACAGTACCGTACGGTAGGGCTTAGACCGCCGGCGAACTTTATTTTCTTTTTACCTTCTTGCGGCCGCCACCTCGCTATAGCATAGTACAGTACAGTACCGTACGGTAGGCTTAGGCCGCCGGCGGCTTTATTTTCTTTTTACTTCTTGCGGTCATGCCGCCTAGGCTATAGCATAGTACAGTACAGTACCGTACGGTAGGCTTTAGGCCAACGGCGAACTTTATTTTCTTTTTTTACTTCTTGCGGCCGCCAACTCCGCTATAGCAAAGTACAGTACATTACAGCACTGTACGGTAGGCTTATTTTCTTATTTTTTACCTACTTTTATTTTCTTTTCACTTCTTGCTGCCGCCACATCCGCTATTGCACAGTAAAGTACAGTAAAGTACCGTACGATAGGCTTAGACCACCGGCGGACTTTATTTTCTTTTTACTTCTTGCGGCCGCAACCTCCGCTATAGCATAGTACAGTACAGTACCGTACGTAGTAGGCTTAGGCCGCAGGCATACTTTTTTCTTTTCTTTTGTACTTCTTGCGGCCGCCACCTCCGCTATAGGCATAGTACAGTACAGTACGGTAGGCTTAGGCCGCCGGCGGGCTTTATTTTTCGTTTTTTACCTCTTGCGGTCGCCGCCTCCGCCATAGCATAGTACAGTAACAGTACTGTACGGTAGGCATTAGGACGCCGGCGGACTTTATTTTCTTTTTACTTCTTGCGGCCGCCGCCTCCGCTATAGCATAGTACAGTACCGTACCGTACGGTAGGCTTAGGCCGCGGGCATACTTTATTTTCTTTTTACTTCTTGCGGCCGCCACCTCCGCTATAGCATAGTACAGTACAGTACGGTAGGCTTAGGCCGCCGGCGGACTTTATTTTCTTTTTACTTTTTGCGGCCGTGGCTTCCGCTATAGCATAGTACAGTACAGTACCTTACGGTAGGCTTAGGCCGCCGGCGAACTTTATTTTCTTTTTAATTCTTGCGGCCAGCCGTCGCCTCCGCTATAGTACAGTACCCCCCCCCCCCACCCGGGCCCCCCCCCCACCCCCCCCTACAGTACGGTAGGCTTAGGCCGCCGGCGGACTTTATTTTTTTTTTTACTTCTTGCGGCCGCTGCCTCCGCTATAGCATAGTACAGTACAGTATCGTACAGTAGGCTAAGGTCGCCGACGGCTTTATTTTCTTTTTACTTCTTGTGGGTCGCCGCCTAGGCTATAGCATAGTACAGCAAAAGTACCGTACAGTAGGCTTAGGCCGCCGGCGGATTTATTTTCTTTTTACTTCTTGCGGCCCGCCGCCTCCGCTATAGCATAGTACAGTACAGTACCGTACGGTAGGCTTAGGCGCGGGCATACTTTATTTTCTATTACTTCTTGCGGCCGCCACCCTCCGCTATAGCATAGTACCAGTACAGTACAGTACGGTAGGCTTAGGCCGCCGGCGGTTTTTATTTTTTTTTACTTCTTGCGGCCAGCCTGTCCCTGCTATAGCATAGTACAGTACAGTATCGTACGGTAGGTTTAGGCCGCCGGCGGACTTTATTTTCTTTTTACTTTTTGCGGCCGTCGCCTCTGCTATAGCATAGTACAGTACAGTACGGTAGGCTTAGCCGCCGGCGGACTTTATGTTTTTTTTTACTTCTTGTTAGTGGCCGCCGCCTTCCGCTATAGCATAGTACAGTACAGTACCGTACGGTAGGCTAAGTTCAGTACAGTACAGTATTGTACGGTAGTCTTAGACCGGCGGCAGGCTTTATTTTGTTTTTACCTCTTGCGGTCGTCTCTGCTATAGAATAGAACAGTACAGTACCGTAAGGTAGGTTAAGGCCGTCGGTGATTTTATTTTCTTTTTACTTCTTGCGGCCGCCACCATCCTCCGCTATAATAGCATAGTACAGTACAGTACGGTTAGGCTTAGGCCGCCGGCGGACTTTATTTTCTTTTTACTTTTTGCGGCCGTGGCCTCCGCTATAGCATAGTACAGTACAGTATACCGTACGGTAGGCTTAGGCCGCCGGCGAACTTTATTTTCTTTTTAAATTCTTGCGGCCGTCAGCCCTCCGCTATAGTACAGTACAGTACGGTAGGCTTAGGCCGCCGCGGACTTTATTTTTTTTTTACTTCTTGCGGCCGCCGCCTCTCTATAGCATAGTACAGTACCAGTATCGTACAGTAGGCTAAGGTCGCCGGCGGCTTTATTGTCTTTTTTTTCTTGTGGTGAAGTCGACTCTTTATCTATCTCTTGTGGTCGCCGCCTAGGCTATAGCATAGTACAGCAAAGTACCCGGTACGGTAGGCTTAGGCCGTCGGCGGATATTATTTTCTTTTTACTACTTGCGCCGCCACCACATAAATCCGCTATAGCATAGTACAGTACAGTATTGTACGGTAGTCTTAGCCCGCCGGCGGGCTTTTATTTTGTTGTTACCTCTTGCGGTCGCCGCTCCTCCGCCATAGCATAGTACAGTACAGTACCGTACGGTAGGCTTAGGACGACGGCGGACTTTATTTTCTTTTTACTTCTTGCGGCCTAGTCCGCTCGCCAGTCCGCTATAGCATAGTACAGTACAGTACCGTACGGTAAAGGCTTAGGCCGCGGGCATACTTTATTTTCTTTTTACCTTCTTGCGGCCGCCCGCCACCGTCCGCTATAGCATAGTACAGTACAGTACAGTACGGTAGGCTTAGGCCGCCGGCGGTTTTTATTTTTTTTTACTTCTTGCGGCCGCCGTCCCCTGCTATAGCATAGTACAGTACAGTATCGTACGGTAGGTTTTAGGCCGCCGTCGGACTTTATTTTCTTTTTACTTTTTTGCGGCCGTCGGCCTCTGCTATAAGCATAGTACAGTAACAGTTCTGTACGGTCAGGCTAAGGTCAGTACAGTACAGTATTGTACGGTAGTCTTAGACCGGCGGCAGGCTTTATTTTGTTTTTACCTCTTGCGGTCGTCTCTGCTATAGAATAGAACAGTACAGTACCATAAGGTAGGTTAAGGCCGTCGGCTGATTTTATTTTCTTTTTACTTTTTGCGGCTGCCGCCTCCGCTATAGCATAGTACAGCACAGTGCCGTACGGTAGGCTTAGGCCGCCGGCAGACTTTATTTTCTTTTTACTTCTTGCGGCCGCCACCTCCGCTGTAGCATAGTACAGTACCGTACGGTAGGCTTAGGCCGCCGGCGGCTTTATTTTCTTTTTACTTCTTGCGGTCGCCGCCTAGGCTATAGCATAGTACAGTACAGTACTGTACGGTAGGCTTAGGCCGCTGGCGAACTTTATTTTCTTTTTAATTCTTGCGGCCGCCACCTCCGCGATAGCATAGTACAGTACATTAGAGCACTGTACGGTAGGCTTATTTTCTTATTTTTACTAACTTTTATTTTCTTTTCACTTCTTGCTGCCGCCGCCTCCGCTATAGCATAGTAAAGTACAGTACCGTACGGTAGGCTTAGACCACCGGCGGACTTTATTTTCTTTTTACGTCTTGCTGCCGCAACCTCCGCTATAGCATAGTGCAGTACAGTATTGTACGGTAGTCTTAGCCTGCCGGCGGGCTTTATTTTGTTTTTACCTCTTGGGGTCGCCGCCTCCGCCATAGCATAGTACAGTACAGTACCGTACGGTAGGCTTAGGACGCCGGCGGACTTTATTTTCTTTTTACTTCTTGCGGCCGCCACCTCCGCTATAGCATAGTGCAGTACAGTACCGTACGGTAGGCTTAGGCCGCGGGCATACTTTATTTTCTTTTTACTTCTTGCGGCCGCCACCTCCGCTATAGCATAGTACAGTACGGTAGGCTTAGGCCGCCGGCGGTTTTTATTTTTTTTTACTTCTTGCGGCCGCCGTCTCTGCTGTAGCATAGTACAGTACAGTATCGTACGGTTGGTTTAGGCCGCCGGCGGACTTTATTTTCTTTTTACTTTTTGCGGCCGTCGCCTTGGCTATAGCATAGTACAGTACAGTACCGTACGGTAGGCTTAGGCCGCCGGCGGACTTTTTTTTCTTTTTACTACTTGCGGCCGCCACCTCCGCTATAGCATAGTACAGTACAGTATTGTGCGGTAGTCTTAGCCCGCCGGCGGGCTTTATTTTGTTTTTACCTCTTGCGGTCGCCGCCTCCGCCATAGCATAGTACAGTACAGTACCGTACGGTAGGCTTAGGACGACGGCTGACTTTATTTTCTTTTTACTTTTTGCGGCTGCCGCCTTCGCTATAGCATAGTACAGCACAGTACCGTAGGGTGGGCTTAGGCCGCCGGCGGGCTTTATTTTGTTTTAACCTCTTGCGGTCGTCTCTGCTATAGCATAGAACAGTACAGTACCGTACGGCAGGCTAAGGTCGCCGGCGGCTTTATTTTCTTTTTACTTCTTGTGGTCGTCGCCTAGGCTATAGCATAGGACAGTACAGTACCATACGGTAGGCTTAGGCCGCCGGCGGACTTTATTTTCTTTTTACTACTTGCGGCTGCCACCTCCGCTATAGAATAGTACAGTACTGTATTGTACGGTAGTCTTAGCCCGCCGGCGGGCGTTATTTTGTTTTTACCTCTTTCGGTCGTCTCTGCTATAGCATAGAACAGTACAGTACCTTACGGTAGGGTTAGGCCGTCGGCTGACTTTATTTTCTGTTTACTTTTTGCGGCTGCCGCCTCCGCTATAGCATAGTACAGCACAGTACCGTACGGTAGGCTTAGGCCGCTGGCAGACTTTATTTCCTTTTTACTTCTTGCGTCCGCCACCTCCGCTATAGCATAGTATTGTACAGTACCGTATGGTAGGCTTAGGCCTCCGGCGGATTTTATTTTCTTTTTACTACTTGCGGCCGCCACCTCCGCTATAGCATAGAACAGTACCGTACGGTAGGCTTAGGCCGCCGAAGGTTTTTATTTTTTTTTTACTTCTTGCGGCCACTGTCTCTGCTATAGCATAGTGCAGTACAGTACCGTACGGAAAGCTTAGACCGCCGGCGAACTTTATTTCCTTTTTACTTCTTGCGGCCGACGCCTCAGCTAGGCTTAGGCCGCCAGCGGTTTTTATTTTTTTTTACTTCTTGCGGCGCCGTCTCTGCTATAGCATAGTACAGTACAGTACCGTACGGTAGGCTAAGGTCGCCGGCGGCTTTATTTTCTTTTTACTTCTTGTGGTCGCCGCCTAGGCTATAGCATAGTACAGTACAGTACAGTACAGTACGGTAGGATTAGGCCGCCGGCGGACTTTATTTTCTTTTTACTTCTTGCGGACGCCACCTCCGCTATAGCACAGTACAGTACCGTACGGTAGGCTTAGGCCGCCGAAGGTTTTTATTTTCTTTTTACTTCTTGCGGCCGCCGCCTCCGCTATAGCATAGTACAGTACAGTACTGTACGGTAGGCCAAGGCCGCGGGCATACTTTATTTTCTTTTTACTTCTTCGGCGCGCCACCTCCGCTATAGCATAGAAACAGTACCGTACGGTAGGCTTAGGACGCCGAAGGTTTTTATTTTTTTTTACTTCTTGCGGCCACTGTCTCTGCTATAGCAATAGTGCAGCAGTACAGTAACCGTACGGAAGGCTTAGACCGCCGGAGAACTTTATGTTCCTTTTTACTTCTTGCGGCCGACGCTCATCTAGGCTTAGGCCGCCAGCGGTTTTTATTTTTTTTTACTTCTTGCGGCGCCGTCACAGCTATAGCATAAGTAACAGTACAGTACAGTACCGGTACGGTAGGCTAAGTCGCCGGCCCGGCTTTTATTTTTCTTTTTTACTTCTTGTGGTCCCGCCGCCTAGCTATAGCATAGTAACAGTACAGTAAGTACGGTAGTATTAGGCCGCCGGCGACTTTATTTTCTTTTTACTTCGTCGCCAAGCCACCTCCGCTATGCATAGTACAGTACCGTACGGTAGGCTTAGGCGCCGAAGGTTTTTATTTTTCTTTTTACTTCTTGCAGGACACTGGTCTCTGCTATAGCATAGTGAGTACAGTACCGTACGGTAGGGTAGAGACACCTCACCTATCACCACCACCTATCCCCAAGAACAGGTAACTCTGAATTTTCCCTCTGTGTGTGTGTGTGTGTTGAAGATAAGGTCGAACAGCTATGAATTGCCAGTTTTGGCATTTTTTACTGATTCGGTAAATGTGCGCATTAATATCTCTTCTGATAGTGTGTGGGGGAAACACTGAAGGACGTTCACATGTCATTTATCTTCTGACGTTATCGATCATTTCTTAGTGTAGAGTGTGGCGTCCTGTGTGTGTGTGGGCGGGTGGTCCTGTTGTTGGCTTGTTGGATGGTGGCGATGAAGCTTGTAGCTTGACGGTTACTTGCGCCTCGCTAAGGTCGGGTCATTTGGTTTGTTTGTTGGATGTATACTTTGAGTGGCTAGTTTAGTGTGTTGAGTTGAGATTTGTCGACTGTCATTTGGGGGGTA
>CAVMBJ020000003.1:884873-926154 GCA_963675895.2 Styela plicata
CTTTTTAATTCTTGCCGCCTCCGCTATAGCATAGTACAGTACAGTGCGGTAGGCTTAGGCCGCCGGCGGTTTTTATTTTTTTTTTACTTCTTGCGTCCGTCGTCTCTGCTATTTGCGTCCGTCGTCTCTGCTATAGCATAGTACAGTAAAGTACCGTACGGTAGGTTTAGGCCGACGGCGGACTTTATTTTCTTTTTACTTTTTGCGGCCGCCGCCTTTGCTATAGCATAGTACAGTACAGTACCGTACGGTAGGCTTAGGTCGCCGGTGGCTTTATTTTCTTTTTACTTCTTGCGGTCGCCGCCTAGGCTATAGCATAGTACAGTACCGTACGGTAGGCTTCGGCCGCCGGCGGACTTTATTTTCTTTTTACTTCTTGCGGCCGCCACCTCCGCTATGGCATAGAACAGTACAGTACAGCACAGTACGGTAGGCTTATTTTCTTATTTTTACTTTTTTTTATTTTCTTTTCACTTCTTGCTGCCGCCGCCTCCGCTATAGCATAGTAAAGTACATTACAGTACCGTACGGTGGGCTCAGACTGCCGGCGAACTTTATTTTCTTTTAACTTCTTGCGGCCGATGCCTCCGCTATAGTACAGTACCGTAGGCTTAGGCCGCCGGCGGACTTTATTTTTTTTTTACTTCTTGCGGTCGCCGCCTCCACCATAGCATAGTACAGTACAGTACCGTACGGTAGGCTTAGGACGACGGCGGACTTTATTTTCTTTTTACTTCTTGCGGCCGCCGCCTCCGCTATAGCATATTACAGTACAGTACCGTACGGTAGGCTTAGGCCGCGGCATACTTTATTTTCTTTTTACTTCTTGCGGCCGCCACCTCCGCTATAGCATAGTACAGTACAGTACAGTACGGTAGGCTTAGGCCGCCGGCGGTTTTTATTTTTTTTTTACTTCTTGCGGCCGCCGTCTCTGCTATAGCATAGTACAGTACAGTATCGTACGGTAGGTTTAGGCCGCCGGCGGACTTTATTTTCTTTTTACTTTTTGCGGCCATCGCCTCCGCTATAGCATAGTACAGTACAGTACGGTAGGCTTAGGCCGCCGGCGGACTTTATTTTTTTTTTTACTTCTTGTGGCCGCCGCCTCCGCTATAGCATAGTACAGTACAGTACCGTACGGTAGGCTAAGGTCAGTACAGTACAGTATTGTACGGTAGTCTTAGCCCGCCGGCGGGCTTTATTTTGTTTTTACCTCTTGCGGTCGTCTCTGCTATAGCATAGAACAGTACAGTACCGTACGGTAGGTTAAGGCCGTCGGCTGACTTTATTTTCTTTTTACTTTTTGCGGCTGCCGCCTCCGCTATAGCATAGTACAGCACAGTACCGTACGGTAGGCTTAGGCTGCCGGCGGACTTTATTTCCTTTTTACTTCTTGCGGCCGCCGTCTCTGCTATAGCATAGTACAGTACAGTACCGTACGGTAGGTTTAGGCCGCCGGCGGACTTTATTTTCTTTTTACTTTTTGCGGCCGCCGCCTCCGCTATAGCATAGTACAGTACAGTACCGTACGGTAGGCTAAGGTCGCCGGCGGCTTTATTTTCTTTTTACTTCTTGTGGTCGCCGCCTAGGCTATAGCATAGTACAGTACAGTACCGTACATAGGCTTAGACCGCCGGCGGACTTTATTTTCTTTTTATTTCTTGCGGCCGCCGCCTCCGCTATAGCATAGTACAGTACCGTACGGTAGGCTTAGGCTGCCGGCGGACTTTATTTTCTTTTTACTTCTTGCGGCCGCCGTCTCTGCTATAGCATAGTACAGTACAGTATTGCACGGTAGGCTTAGGCCGCCGAAGGTTTTTATTTTTATTTTACTTCTTGCGGCCACTGTCTCTGCTATAGCATAGTACAGTACAGTACCGTACGGTAGGCTTAGACCGCCGGCAAACTTTATTTCCTTTTTACTTCTTGCGGCCGCCGCCTCCGCAATAGTACAGTACAGTACGGTAGGCTTAGGGCGCCGGCGGACTTTATTTTTTTTTTACTTCTTGCGTCCGCCGCCTCCGCTATAGCATAGTACAGTACTGTACCGTACGGTAGGCTTAGGCCGCCGGCGGCTTTATTTTCTTTTTACTTCTTGCGGTCGCCGCCTAGGCTATAGCATAGTACAGTACAGTACAGTACCGTACGGTAGGCTTAGGCCGCCGGCGAACTTTATTTTCTTTTTACTTCTTGCGGCCGCCACCTCCGCTATAGCATAGTACAGTACAGTACCGTACGGTAGGCTAAAGCCGCCGGCGACCTTAGCCTACCGTACGGTATTGTACTGTTCTATGCTATAGCAGAGACGACCGCAAGAGGTAAAAACAAAATAAAGCCCGCCGGCGGGCTAAGACTACCGTACAATACTGTACTGTACTATGCTATAGCCGTACAGTACCGTACGGTAGGCTTAGGCCGCGGGCATACTTTATTTTCTTTTTACTTCTTGCGGCCGCCACCTCCGCTATAGCATAGTACAGTACAGTACAGTACGGTAGGCTTAGGCCGCCGGCGGTTTTTTTTTTTTTTTTACTTTTTGCGGCCGCCGTCTCTGCTGTAGCATAGTACAGTACAGTATCGTACGGTAGGTTTAGGCCGCCGGCGGACTTTATTTTCTTTTTACTTTTTGCGGTCGTCGCCTCCGCTATAGCATAGTACAGTACAGTACCGTACGGTAGGCTTAGGCCGCCGGCGAACTTTATTTTCTTTTTAATTCTTGCGGCCGCCGCCTCCGCTATAGCATAGTACAGTACAGTACGGTAGGCTTAGGCCGCCGGCGGACTTTATTTTTTTTTTACTTCTTGCGGCCGCCGCCTCCGCTATAGCATAGTACAGTACAGTATCGTACAGTAGGCTAAGGTCGCCGGCGGCTTTATTTTCTTTTTACTTGTTGTGGTCGCCGCCTAGGCTATAGCATAGTACAGTACAGTACCGTACGGTAGGCTAAGGTCGCCAGCGGCTTTATTTTCTTTTTACTTCTTGCGGTCGCCGCCTAGGCTATAGCATAGTACAGTACAGTACCGTACGGTAGGCTTAGGCCGCCGGCGGACTTTTATTTTCTTTTTACTTCTTGCGGCCGCCACCTCCGCTATAGCATAGTACAGTACAGTATTGTACGGTAGTCTTAGCCCGCCGGCGGGCTTTATTTTGTTTTTACTTCTTGCGGCCGTCGCCTCCGCTATAGCATAGTACAGTACAGTACCGTACGGTAGGTTTAGGCGTCGGCTGACTTTATTTTCTTTTTACTTTTTGCGGCTTCCGCTATAGCATAGTACAGCAAAGTACCGTACGGTAGGCTTAGGCCGCCGCCGGCTTTATTTTCTTTTTATTTTGCCTTTAGCATAGTACAGTACAGTACCGTACGGTAGGCTTAGGCCGCCGGCGGACTTTATTTTTCTTTTTACTTCTTGCGGCCGCCACCTCCGCTATAGCATAGTACAGTACAGTACCGTACGGTAGGCTTAGGCCGCCGGCGGACTTTATTTTTCTTTTTACTTCTTGCGGCCGCCGCCTCCGCTATAGCATAGTACAGTACCGTACGGTAGGCTTAGGCCGCCGGCGGACTTTATTTTCTTTTTTACTTCTTGCGACCGCCGCCTCCGCTATAGCATAATACAGTACAGTACCGTACGGTAGGCTTAGGCCGCCGGCGGTTTTTATTTTCTTTTTACTTCTTGCGGCCGCTGTCTCTGCTATAGCATAGTACAGTACAGTACCGTACGGTAGGCTTAGGCCGCCGGCGAACTTTATTTCCTTTTTACTTCTTGCGGCCGCCGCCTCCGCAATAGTACAGTACAGTACAGTACGTACGGTAGGCTTAGGCCGCCGGCGGACTTTATTTTTTTTTTTACTTCTTGCGGCCGCCGCCTCCGCTATAGCATAGTACAGTACAGTACCGTACGGTAGGCTTAGGCCGCCGGCGGACTTTATTTTCTTTTTACTTCTTGCGGCCGCCGTCTCTGCTATAGCATAGTACAGTACAGTACCGTACGGTAGGCTTAGGCCGCCGGCGGACTTTATTTTTTTTTTTTACTTTGCTGCGGCCGCCGCCTCTGCTTATAGCATAGTACAGTACAGTACCGTACGGTAGGCTTAGGCCGCCGGCGGACTTTATTTTTCTTTTTACTTCTTGCGGCCGCCGCCTCCGCCTATCCGCTATAGCATAGTACAGTACAGTACCGTACGGTAGGCTTAGGCCGCCGGCGGACTTTATTTTCTTTTTACTTCTTGCGGCCGCCCGCCTCCGCTATATAGCATAGTACAGTACAGTACGTACGGTAGGCTTAGGCCGCCGGCGGACTTTATTTTCTTTTTACTTCTTGCGGCCGCCCTCCTCCGCTATATAGCTATAGTAGTACAGTACAGTACCGTACGGTAGGCTTAGGCCGCCGGCGGACTTTATTTTCTTTTTTACTTCTTGCGGCCGCCCGCCGCCTCCGCTATAGCATAGTACAGTACAGTACCGTACGGTACGGTAGGCTTAGGCCGCGGCGGACTTATTTTTTTTTTTTTTTTTTCTTCTTGCGGCCGCCGCCTCCGCTATAGCATAGTACAGTACAGTACCGTACGGTAGGCTTAGGCCGCCGGCGGACTTTATTTTCTTTTTACTTCTTGCGGCCGCCGCCTCCGCTATAGCATAGTACAGTACAGTACCGTACGGTAGGCTTAGGCCGCCGGCGGACTTTATTTTCTTTTTACTTCTTGCGGCCGCCACCTCCGCTATAGCATAGTACAGTACAGTACCGTACGGTAGGCTTAGGCCGCCGGCGACTTTATTTTCTTTTTACTTCTTGCGGCCGCCGCCTCCGCTATAGCATAGTACAGTACAGTACCGTACGGTAGGCTTAGGCCGCCGGCGAACTTTATTTTCTTTTTACTTCTTGCGGCCGCCGCCTCCTCCGCAATAGTATAGTACAGTACAGTACCGTACGGTAGGCTTAGGCCGCCGGCGGACTTTATTTTCTTTTTATTTCTTGCGGCCGCCGCCTCCGCTATAGCATAGTACAGTACAGTACCGTACGGTAGGCTTAGGCCGCCGGCGGCTTTATTTTCTTTTTACTTCTTGCGGTCGCCGCCTAGGCTATAGCATAGTACAGTACAGTACCGTACGGTAGGCTTAGGCCGCCGGCGGACTTTATTTTCTTTTTACTTCTTGCGGCCGCCACCTCCGCTATAGCATAGTACAGTACAGTACAGCACCGTACGGTAGGCTTATTTTCTTATTTTTACTTACTTTTATTTTCTTTTTACTTCTTGCTGCCGCCGCCTCCGCTATAGCATAGTACAGTACCGTACGGTAGGCTTAGGCTGCCGGCGGACTTTATTTTCTTTTTACTTCTTGCGGCCGCCGTCTCTGCTATAGCATAGTACAGTACAGTACCGTACGGTAGGCTTAGGCCGCCGGCGAACTTTATTTCCTTTTTACTTCTTGCGTCCGCCGCCTCCGCTATAGCATAGTACAGTACAGTACCGTACGGTAGGCTTAGGCCGCCGGCTGACTTTATTTTCTTTTTACTACTTGCGGCCGCCACCTCCGCTATAGCATAGTACAGTACCGTACGGTAGGCTTAGGCCGCGGGCATACTTTTTTTTCTTTTTTCTTCTTGCGGCCGCCATCTCCGCTATAGCATAGTACAGTACAGTACAGTACAGTACGGTAGGCCTAGGCCGCCAGTGGTTTTTATTTTTTTTTACTTCTTGCGGCCGCCGCCTCCGCTATAGCATAGTACAGTACAGTACAGTACTGTACGGTAGGCTTATTTTCCGCCGGCGGACTTTATTTTTTCTTTTTACTTCT
This sequence comes from Styela plicata, assembly GCA_963675895.2. Lineage (NCBI taxonomy): Eukaryota > Metazoa > Chordata > Ascidiacea > Stolidobranchia > Styelidae > Styela > Styela plicata. The sequence goes on from CAVMBJ020000003.1 coordinate 890,671, forward strand.
TGCTGCCGCCGCCTCCGCTATAGCATAGTACAGTACAGTACCGTACGGTAGGCTTAGGCCGCCGGCGGACTTTATTTTCTTTTTACTTCTTGCGGCCGCCGCCCCGCTATAGCTATAGCATAGTACAGTACAGTATTGTACGGTAGTCTTAGCCCGCCGGCGGGCTTTATTTTGTTTTTACTTCTTGCGGTCGCCGCCTCCGCTATAGCATAGTACAGTACAGTACCGTACGGTAGGCTTAGGCCGCCGGCGGAATTTATTTTTTTTTTTACTTCTTGCGCCGCCGCCTCCGCTATAGCATAGTACAGTACAGTACAGTACAGTACCGTACGGTAGGCTTAGGCCGCGGGCATACTTTATTTTCTTTTTACTTCTTGCGGCCGCCACCTCCGCTATAGCATAGTACAGTACAGTACGGTAGGCTTAGGCCGCCGGCGGTTTTTATTTTTTTTTTACTTCTTGCGGTCGGCCGCCGCCTCCGCTATAGCATAGTACAGTACAGTACCGTACGGTAGGCTTAGGCCGCCGGCGGACTTTATTTTCTTTTTTCTTCTTGCGGCCGCCCTCCGCTCCGCTACAGTACAGTACCGTACTTAGGCTTAGGCCAGCGGCGCGGACTTTATTTTTTTTTACCTCTTTTGCAGCCGCCGTACCGCTATAGCATAGTACAGTACAGTACAGCACCGTACGGTAGGCTTATTTTTTATTTTTACTTACTTTTTATTTTCTTTTCACTTCTTGCTGCCGCCGCCTCCGCTATAGCATAGTAAAGTACAGTACAGTACCGTACGGTAGGCTTAGGCCGCCGGGCGGACTTTTATTTTCTTTTTACTTCTTGCGGCCGCCGCCTCCGCTATAGCATACAGTACAGTACCGTACGGTAGGCTTAGGCCGCCGGCGGACTTTTTTTTCTTTTTACTTCTTGCGGCCGCCGCCGCCTCCGCTATAGTACATACAGTACAGTACAGTACCGTACGGTAGGCTTAGGCCGCCGGCGGACTTTATTTTCTTTTTACTTTTTTGCGGCCGCCGCCTCCGCTATAGCATAGTACAGTACAGTACCGTACGGTAGGCTTAGGCCGCGCCGGCGGCTTTATTTTCTTTTTACTTCTTGCGGTCGCCGCCTAGGCTAGCATAGCATAGTACAGTACAGTACCGTACGGTAGGCTTAGGCCGCCGGCGGACTTTATTTTCTTTTTACTTCTTGCGGCCGCCCACCTCCGCTATAGCATAGTACAGTACAGTACAGCTACCGTACGGTAGGCTTAGGCCTTATTTTTTTACGGACTTTTATTTTCTTTTTACTTTTGCGGCCGCCGCCTCCGCTATAGCATAGTAAAGTACAGTACAGTACCGTACGGTAGGCTTAGACCGCCGGCGGACTTTATTTTTTTTTTTACTTCCGCCGGCGGCTATAGCATAGTACATTTTATTTTCTTTTTTTACTTCTTGCGGCCGCCGCCTCCGCTATAGCATAGTACAGTACAGTACCGTACGGTAGGCTTAGGCCGCCGGCGGACTTTATTTTCTTTTTACTTCTTGCGGCCGCCGCCTCCGCTATAGCATAGTACAGTACAGTACCGTACGTAGGCTTAGGCCGCCGCGGGACTTTATTTTCTTTTTACTTCTTGCGGCCGCCCGCCTCCGCATAGCATAGTACAGTACAGTACAGTACCGTACGGTAGGCTTAGGCCCGCCGGCGGACTTTATTTTCTTTTTACTTCTTGCGGCCGCCGCCTCCGCTATAGCATAGTATAGTACAGTACAGTACCGTACGGTAGGCTTAGGCCGCCGGCGGACTTTATTTTCTTTTTTTACTTCTTGCGGCCGCCGCCTCCGCTATAGCATAGTACAGTACAGTACCGTACGTACGGTAGGCTTAGGCCGCCGGCGACTTTATTTTCTTTTTACTTCTTGCGTCCGCCGCCTCCGCTATAGCATAGTACAGTACAGTACCGTACGGTAGGCTTAGGCCGCCGGCGGTTTTTATTTTTTTTTTACTTCTTGCGGCCGCCGCCGTCCTCTGCTATAGCATAGTACAGTACAGTACCGTACGGTAGGCTTAGGCCGCCGGCGAACTTTATTTTCTTTTTACTTCTTGCGGCCGCCGCCTCCGCAGCATAGTACAGTACAGTACCGTACGGTAGGCTTAGGCCGCCGGCGGACTTTATTTTTTTTTTTACTTCTTTGCGGCCGCCGCCTCCGCTATAGCATAGTACAGTACAGTACCGTACGGTAGGCTTAGGCCGCTGGCGGCTTTATTTTCTTTTTACTTCTTGCGGTCGCCGCCTCCGCTATAGCATAGTACAGTACAGTACCGTACGGTAGGCTTAGGCCGCCGCGGACTTTATTTTTCTTTTTACTTCTTGCGGCCGCCGCCTCCGCTATAGCATAGTACAGTACAGTACAGTACCGTACGGTAGGCTTAGGCCGCCGGCGGACTTTTATTTTTTTTTTTTTCTTGCTTGCCGCCGCCTCCGCTATAGCATAGTATAAGTACAGTACAGTACCGTACGGTAGGCTTAGGCCGCCGGCGGACTTTATTTTCTTTTTACTTCTTGCGGCCGCCGCCTCCGCTATAGCATAGTACAGTACCGTACGGTAGGCTTAGGCCGCCGGCGGACTTTATTTTCTTTTTACTTCTTGCGGCCGCCACCTCCGCTATAGCATAGTACAGTACAGTACCGTACGGTAGGCTTAGGCCGCCGGCGGACTTTATTTTCTTTTTACTTCTTGCGGCCGCCCGCCTCCGCTATAGCATAGTACAGTACAGTACCGTACGGTAGGCTTAGGCCGCCGGCGGACTTTATTTTCTTTTTACTTCTTGCGGCCGCCGCCGCCTCCGCTATAGCATAGTACAGTACAGTACCGTACGGTAGGCTTTAGCCCGCCGGCGGACTTTTTTTTTTTTTTACTTCTTGCGGCCGCTATTTGCGTCCGTCCTCTGCTATAGCATAGTACAGTACAGTACCGTACGGTAGGCTTAGGCCGCCGGCGGACTTTATTTTCTTTTTACTTCTTGCGGCCGCCGCCTCCGCTATAGCATAGTACAGTACAGTACCGTACGGTAGGCTTAGGCCGCCGGCGGCTTTATTTTCTTTTTACTTCTTGCGGTCGCCGCCTAGGCTATAGCATAGTACAGTACAGTACAGTACGTACGGTAGGCTTAGGCCGCCGGCGGACTTTATTTTCTTTTTTACTTCTTGCGGCCGCCGCCTCCGCTATAGCATAGTAAGTAGTACAGTACAGCACGTACGGTAGGCTTAGGCCTTATTTTTACTTTTTTTTATTTTTTTCTTTTCACTTCTTGCTGCCGCCGCCTCCGCTATAGCATAGTAAAGTACAGTACAGTACCGTACGGTAGGCTTAGACTGCCGGCGCGAACTTTATTTTCTTTTTACTTCTTGCGGCGCCACCTCCGCCTCCGCATAGCATAGTACAGTACAGTACCGTACGGTAGGCTTAGGCCGCCGGCGGACTTTATTTTTTTTTTACTTCTTGCGGCCGCCGCCTCCGCCATAGCATAGTACAGTACAGTACCGTACGGTAGGCTTAGGCGCGGCGGACTTTATTTTTTCTTTTTACTTCTTGCGGCCGCCGCCTCCGCTATAGCATAGTACAGTACAGTACCGTACGGTAGGCTTAGGCCGCGGCGCATACTTTATTTTCTTTTTACTTCTTGCGGCCGCCGCCTCCGCTATAGCATAGTACAGTACAGTACAGTACGTACGGTAGGCTTAGGCCGCCGGCGGTTTTTATTTTTTTTTTACTTCTTGCGGCCCGCCGCCGTCCGCTCTAGCTATAGCATAGTACAGTACAGTACCGTACGGTAGGCTTAGGCCGCCGGCGGACTTTATTTTCTTTTTACTTTTTGCGGCCGCCGCCTCCCGCTATAGCATAGTACAGTACAGTACAGTACGGTAGGCTTAGGCCGCCGGCGGACTTTATTTTCTTTTTTACTTCTTGCGCCGCCGCCGCCTCCGCTATAGCATAGTACAGTACAGTACCGTACGGTAGGCTTAGGCCGCCGGCGGACTTTATTTTTTTTTTTTACTTCTTGCGGCCGCCGCTCTTGCCTCCGCTATAGCATAGTACAGTACAGTACCGTACGGTAGGCTAGGCCGCCGGCGGACTTTATTTTCTTTTTACTTCTTGCGGCGCCGCCGCCTCCGCTATAGCATAGTACAGTACAGTACAGTACGTACGGTAGGCTTAGGCCGCCGGCGGACTTTATTTTCTTTTTTACTTCTTGCGGCCGCCGCCTCCGCTATAGCATAGTACAGTACAGTACCGTACGGTAGGCTTAGGCCGCCGGCGGACTTTATTTTTTTTTTTACTTCTTGCGCCGCCCGCTCCGCTATATAGCATAGCATAGTACAGTACAGTACCGTACGGTAGGCTTAGGCCGCCGGCGGGCTTTATTTTCTTTTTACTTCTTGCGGTCGCCGCCTCCGCTATAGCATAGTACAGTACAGTACCGTACGGTAGGCTTAGGCCGCCGGCGGACTTTATTTTCTTTTTACTTCTTGCGGCCGCCGCCTCCGCTATAGCATAGTACAGTACAGTACCGTACGGTAGGCTTAGGCCGCCGGCGGACTTTATTTTTTTTTTTACTCTTGCGGCCGCCGCCTCCGCTATAGCATAGTACAGTACAGTACAGTACGTACGGTAGGCTTAGGCCGCCGGCGGACTTTATTTTTCTTTTTACTTCTTGCGGCCGCCGCCTCCGCTATAGCATAGTAGTACAGTACAGTACCGTACGGTAGGCTTAGGCCGCCGGCGGACTTTATTTTCTTTTTTACTTCTTGCGGGCCGCCGCCTCCGCTATAGCATAGTACAGTACAGTACAGTACGGTAGGCTTAGGCCGCCGGCGGACTTTATTTTCTTTTTACTTCTTGCGGCCGCCGCCTCCGCTATAGCATAGTACAGTACAGTACCGTACGGTAGGCTTAGGCCGCCGGCGGACTTTATTTTCTTTTTACTTCTTGCGGCCGCCGCCTCCGCTATATAGCATAGTACAGTACAGTACAGTACCGTACGGTAGGCTTAGGCCGCGGCGGACTTTATTTTCTTTTTACTTCTTGCGGCCGCCGCCTCCGCTATAGCATAGTACAGTACAGTACAGTACCGTACGGTAGGCTTAGGCCGCCGGCGGGGACTTTTTTTCTTTTTACTTTCTTGCGGCCGCCGCCTCCGCTATAGCATAGTACAGTACAGTACAGTACAGTACCGTACGGTAGGCTTAGGCCGCCGGCGGACTTTTATTTTTTTTTTACTTCTTGCGGCCGCCGCCTCCGCTATAGCATATAGTACAGTACAGTACCGTACGGTAGGCTTAGGCCGCCGGCGGACTTTATTTTTCTTTTTACTTCTTGCGGCCGCCGCCTCCGCTATAGCATAGTACAGTACAGTACCGTACGGTAGGTAGGCTTAGGCCGCCGGCGGTTTTTTTATTTTCTTTTTTACTTTCTTGCGGCCGCCGCCTCCGCTATAGCATAGTACAGTACAGTACAGTACCGTACGGTAGGCTTTAGGCCGCCGGCGGACTTTATTTTTTTTTTACTTCTTGCGGCCGCCGCTCTCCGCTATAGCATAGTACAGTACAGTACCGTACGGTAGGCTTAGGCCGCCGGCGGACTTTATTTTCTTTTTACTTCTTGCGGCCGCCGCCTCCTCCGCTATAGCATAGTACAGTACAGTACCGTACGGTAGGCTTAGGCCGCCGGCGGACTTTATTTTCTTTTTTTCTTCTTGCGGCCGCCCGCCTCCGCTATATAGCATAGTACAGTACAGTACCGTACGGTAGGCTTAGGCCGCCGGCGGACTTTTTTTTTTTTTTTTTACTTCTTGCGGCCGCCGTCTCCGCTATAGCATAGTACAGTACAGTACAGTACCGTACGGTAGGCTTAGGCCGCCGGCGGACTTTATTTTTTTTTTTACTTCTTGCGGCCGCCGCCTCCGCTATAGCATAGTACAGTACAGTACCGTACGGTAGGCTTAGGCCGCCGGCGGACTTTATTTTCTTTTTACTTCTTGCGGCCGCCGCCTCCGCTATATAGCATACAGTACAGTACAGTACCGTACGGTAGGCTTAGGCCGCCGGCGGCGGCGGGCTTTATTTTTTTTTTACTTCTTGCGGCCGCCGCCTCCGCTATATAGCATAGTACAGTACAGTACCGTACGGTAGGCTTAGGGCCGCCGGCGGACTTTATTTTCTTTTTACTTCTTGCGGCCGCCGCCTCCGCTATATAGCATAGTACAGTACAGTACCGTACGGTACGGTAGGCTTAGGCCGCCGGCGGACTTTATTTTTTTTTTTTTACTTCTTGCGGCCGCCCCTCCTCCGCTATAGCATAGTACAGTACAGTACCGTACGGTAGGCTTAGGCCGCCGGCGGCTTTATTTTCTTTTTACTTCTTGCGGCCGCCGCCTCCGCTATAGCATAGTACAGTACAGTACCGTACGGTAGGCTTAGGCCGCCGGCGGACTTTATTTTTCTTTTTTACTTCTTGCGGCCGCCGCCTCCGCTATAGCATAGTACAGTACAGTACCGTACGGTAGGCTTAGGCCGCCGGCGGACTTTTTTTTTTTTTTTACTTCTTGCGGCCGCCGCCTCTGCTATAGCATAGTACAGTACAGTACAGTACCGTACGGTAGGCTTAGGCCGCCGGCGGACTTTTATTTTCTTTTTACTTCTTGCGGCCGCCGCCTCCGCTATAGCATAGTACAGTACAGTACCGTACGGTAGGCTTAGGCCGCCGGCGGACTTTTTTTTTCTTTTTACTTCTTGCGGCCGCCGCCTCCGCTATAGCATAGTAGTACAGTACAGTACCGTACGGTAGGCTTAGGCCGCCGGCGGACTTTATTTTCTTTTTTTACTTCTTGCGGCCGCCGCCTCCGCTATAGCATAGTACAGTACAGTACACCGTACGGTAGGCTTAGGCCGCCGGCGGCTTTTATTTTCTTTTTACTTCTTGCGGCCGCCGCCGCCTCCGCTATAGCATAGTACAGTACAGTACCGTACGGTAGGCTTAGGCCGCCGGCGGACTTTATTTTTTTTTTTACTTCTTGCGGCCGCCGCCTCCGCTATAGCATAGTACAGTACAGTACCGTACGGTAGGCTTAGGCCGCGGGCGAACTTTATTTTCTTTTTACTTCTTGCGGCCGCCGCCTCCGCTATAGCATAGTACAGTACAGTACAGTACCGTACGGTAGGCTTAGGCCGCCGGCGGACTTTATTTTTTTTTTTTTCTTGCGGCCGCCGCCTCCGCTATAGCATAGTACAGTACAGTACCGTACGGTAGGCTTAGGCCGCCGGCGGACTTTATTTTTTTTTTACTTCTTGCGGCCGCCGCCTCCGCTATAGCATAGTACAGTACAGTACAGTACCGTACGGTAGGCTTAGGCCGCCGGCGGACTTTATTTTCTTTTTACTTTTTTGCGGCCGCCGCCTCCGCTATAGCATAGTACAGTACAGTACAGTACCGTACGGTAGGCTTAGGCCGCCGGCGAACTTTATTTTCTTTTTACTTCTTGCGGCCGCCGCCTCCGCTATAGCATAGTACAGTACAGTACGTACGGTAGGCTTAGGCCGCCGGCGGACTTTATTTTTTTTTTTTACTTCTTGCGGCCGCCGCCTCCCGCTATAGCATAGTACAGTACAGTACCGTACGGTAGGCTTAGGCCGCCGGCGGACTTTATTTTCTTTTTACTTCTTGCGGTCGCCCGCCTAGGCTATAGCATAGTACAGTACAGTACAGTACCGTACGGTAGGCTTAGGCCGCCGGCGGACTTTATTTTCTTTTTACTTCTTGCGGCCGCCGCCTCCGCTATAGCATAGTACAGTACAGTACCGTACGTACGGTAGGCTTAGGCCGCCGGCGGGGACTTTATTTTCTTTTTACTTCTTGCGGCCGCCGCCTCCGCTATAGCATAGTACAGTACAGTACAGTACCGTACGGTAGGCTTAGGCCGCCGGCGGACTTTATTTTCTTTTTACTTCTTGCGGCCGCCGCCTCCGCCGCATAGCATAGTACAGTACAGTACCGTACGGTAGGCTTAGGCCGCCGGCGGACTTTATTTTCTTTTTACTTCTTGCGGCCGCCGCCTCCGCTATAGCATAGTACAGTACAGTACACAGTACGGTAGGCTTAGGCCGCCGGCGGACTTTATTTTCTTTTTTACTTCTTGCGGCCGCCGCCTCCGCTATAGCATAGTACAGTACAGTACCGTACGGTAGGCTTAGGCCGCCGGCGGACTTTATTTTTTTTTTTTTACTTCTTGCGGCCGCCGCCTCCGCTATAGCATAGTACAGTACAGTACCGTACGGTAGGGCTTAGCCCGCCGGCGGACTTTATTTATTTTCTTTTTACTTCTTGCGGCCGCCGCCTCCGCTATAGCATAGTACAGTACAGTACCGTACGGTAGGCTTAGGCCGCGGCGGACTTTATTTTCTTTTTTACTTCTTGCGGCCGCCGCCTCCGCTATAGCATAGTACAGTACAGTACCGTACGGTACGGTTAGGCTAGGCCGCCGGCGGACTTTATTTTTTTTTTACTTCTTGCGGCCGCCGTCTCTGCTATAGCATAGTACAGTACAGTACCGTACGGTAGGCTTAGGCCGCCGGCGGACTTTATTTTCTTTTTACTTTTTGCGGCCGCGCCTCCCGCTATAGCATAGTACAGTACAGTACGTACGGTAGGCTTAGGCCGCCGGCGGACTTTATTTTTTTTTTTTTACTTCTTGCGGCCTGCCGCCGCCTCCGCTATAGCATAGTACAGTACAGTACCGTACGGTAGGCAAGGTAGCAGTACAGTACAGTATTGTACGGTAGTCTTAGCCCGCCGGCGGGCTTTATTTTTTTTTTTTACTTCTTGCGGCGCCTCTGCTATAGCATAGTACAGTACAGTACCGTACGGTAGGCTTAAGGCCGCCGGCGGACTTTATTTTCTTTTTACTTCTTGCGGCCGCCGCCTCCGCTATAGCATAGTACAGTACAGTACCGTACGGTAGGCTTAGGCCGCCGGCAGACTTTATTTTTTTTTTACTTCTTGCGGCCGCCGCCTCCGCTATAGCATAGTACAGTACAGTACCGTACGGTAGGCTTAGGCCGCCGGCGACTTTATTTTTTCTTTTTACTTACTTCTTGCGGTCGCCGCCTCCGCTATAGCATAGTACAGTACAGTACCGTACGGTAGGCTTAGGCCGCCGGCGCGAACTTTATTTTCTTTTTACTTCTTGCGGCCGCCGCCTCCGCTATAGCATAGTACAGTACAGTACAGTACGTACGGTAGGCTTAGGCCGCCGGCGGACTTTTATTTTCTTTTTACTTCTTGCGGCCGCCGCCTCCGCTATAGCATAGTACAGTACAGTACAGTACCGTACGGTAGGCTTAGGCCGCCGGCGGACTTTATTTTTTTTTACTTCTTGCGGCCGCCGCCTCCGCTATAGCATAGTAGTAGTACAGTACCGTACGGTAGGCTTAGGCCGCCGGCGGACTTTTTTTTTTTTTTTTTTTATCTTGCGGCCGCCGCCTCCGCTATAGCATAGTACAGTACAGTACAGTACGTACGGTAGGCTTAGGCCGCCGGCGGACTTTATTTTCTTTTTTACTTCTTGCGGCCGCCGCCTCCGCTATAGCATAGTACAGTACAGTACAGTACGGTACGGTAGGCTTAGGCCGCCGGCGGGACTTTTTTTTTTTTTTTTACTTCTTGCGGCCGCCGCCTCCGCTATAGCATAGTACAGTACAGTACAGTACCGTACGGTAGGCTTAGGGCCGCCGGCGGACTTTATTTTCTTTTTACTTTCTTCTTGCGGCCGCGCCTCCGCTATAGCATAGTACAGTACAGTACCGTACGGTAGGCTTAGGCCGCCGGCGGACTTTATTTTCTTTTTACTTCTTGCGGCCGCCGCCTCCGCTATAGCATAGTACAGTACAGTACAGTACGGTAGGCTTAGGCCGCCGGCGGACTTTATTTTTTTTTTTACTTCTTGCGGCCGGCCGCCGCCTCTGCTATAGCATAGTACAGTACAGTACCGTACGGTAGGCTTAGGCCGCCGGCGGGCTTTTTTTTTTTTTTTACTTCTTGCGGCCGCCGCCTCCGCTATAGCATAGTACAGTACAGTACCGTACCGTACGGTAGGCTTAGGCCGCCGGCGGACTTTATTTTCTTTTTACTTCTTGCGGCCGCCGCCCGCCATAGTATAGCATAGTACAGTACAGTACACGTACGGTAGGCTTAGGCCGCCGGCGGACTTTATTTTTTTTTTTTTTTCTTTGCGGTCGCCGCCTCCGCTATAGCATAGTACAGTACAGTACCGTACGGTAGGCTTAGGCCGCCGGCGGACTTTATTTTTTTCTTTTTACTTCTTGCGGCCGCCGCCTCCGCTATAGCATAGTACAGTACAGTACAGTACCGTACCGTACGGTAGGCTTAGGCCGCCGGCGGACTTTATTTTCTTTTTACTTCTTGCGGCCGCGCCGCCTCCGCTATAGCATAGTACAGTACAGTACAGTACTACGGTAGGCTTAGGCCGCCGGCGGGACTTTTTTTTCTTTTTACTTCTTGCGGCCGCCGCCTCCGCTATAGCATAGTACAGTACAGTACCGTACGGTAGGGCTTAGGCCGCCGGCGGACTTTATTTTCTTTTTACTTCTTGCGGCCGCCGCCGCCTCCGCTATAGCATAGTACAGTACAGTACAGTACGTACGGTAGGCTTAGGCCGCCGGCGGACTTTATTTTCTTTTTACTTCTTGCGGCCGCCGCCTCCTATAGCATATAGCATAGTACAGTACAGTACCGTACGGTAGGCTTAGCCCGCCGGCGGACTTTATTTTTTTTTTTACTTCTTGCGGCCGCCGCCTCCGCTATAGCATAGTACAGTACAGTACCGTACGGTAGGCTTAGGCCGCCGGCGGACTTTATTTTTTCTTTTACTTCTTGCGGCCGCCGCCTCCGCTATAGCATAGTACAGTACAGTACCGTACGGTAGGCTTAGGCCGCCGGCGGACTTTATTTTTTTTTTTACTTCTTGCGGCCGCCGCCTCCGCTATAGCATAGTACAGTACAGTACAGTACCGTACGGTAGGCTTTAGGCCGCCGGCGGACTTTATTTTCTTTTTTACTTCTTGCGGCCGCCGCCTCTCTGCTATAGCATAGTACAGTACAGTACCGTACGGTAGGCTTAGGCCGCCGGCGAACTTTATTTTCTTTTTACTTCTTGCGGCCGCCGCCTCCGCTATAGCATAGTACAGTACAGTACGTACGGTAGGCTTAGGCCGCCGGCGGACTTTATTTTTTTTTTACTTCTTGCGGGCCGCCGCCTCCGCTATAGCATAGTACAGTACAGTACAGTACCGTACGGTAGGCTTAGGCCGCGGCGGACTTTATTTTCTTTTTACTTCTTGCGGCGCGCCGCCACCTCCGCTATAGCATAGTACAGTACAGTACCGTACGGTAGGCTTAGGCCGCCGGCGAACTTTATTTTCTTTTTACTTCTTGCGGCCGCCGCCTCCGCTATAGCATAGTACAGTACAGTACAGTACTACCGTACGGTAGGCTTATTTTCCGCCGGGCGGCGGACTTTTTTTTTCTTTTTACTTCTTGCGGCCGCCGCCGCCGCCTCCGCTATAGCATAGTACAGTACAGTACAGTACGGTACGGTAGGCTTAGGCCGCCGGCGGACTTTATTTTCTTTTTACTTCTTGCGGCCGCCGCCTCCGCTATAGCATAGTACAGTACAGTACCGTACGGTAGGCTTAGGCCGCCGGCGGACTTTATTTTCTTTTTACTTCTTGCGGCCGCCGCCTCCGCTATAGCATAGTACAGTACAGTACAGTACCGTACGGTAGGCTTAGGCCGCCGGCGGGCTTTATTTTTTTTTTTACTTCTTGCGGCGCCGCCTCCGCTATAGCATAGTACATAGTACAGTACCGTACGGTACGGTAGGCTTAGGCCGCCGGCGGACTTTATTTTCTTTTTTACTTCTTGCGGCCGCCGCCTCCGCTATAGCATAGTACAGTACAGTACAGTACCGTACGGTAGGCTTAGGCCGCCGGCGGACTTTATTTTTCTTTTTACTTCTTGCGGCCGCCGCCACCTCCGCTATAGCATAGTATAGTACAGTACCGTACGGTAGGCTTAGCCCGCCGGCGGGCTTTATTTTTTTTTACTTTACTTCTTGCGGCCGCCGCTCCGCTATAGCATAGTACAGTACAGTACCGTACGGTAGGCTTAGGCCGCCGGCGGACTTTATTTTCTTTTTACTTTCTTGCGGCCGCCGCCCGCCGCTATAGCATAGTACAGTACAGTACCGTACGGTAGGCTTAGGCCGCCGGCGGACTTTATTTTTTTTTTTTTACTTCTTGCGGCCGCCGCCTCCGCTATAGCATAGTACAGTACAGTACAGTACCGTACGGTAGGCTTAGGCCGCCGGCGGACTTTATTTTTTTTTTTACTTCTTGCGGCCGCCCGCCTCCGCTATAGCATAGTACAGTACAGTACCGTACGGTAGGCTTAGGCCGCCGGCGGACTTTATTTTTTTTTTACTTCTTGCGGCCGCCGCCTCCGCTATAGCATAGTACAGTACAGTACCGTACGGTACGGTAGGCTTAGGGCGCCGGCGGACTTTATTTTTTTTTTTTACTTCTTGCGGCCGCCGCCTCCGCTATAGCATAGTACAGTACAGTACCGTACGGTACGGTAGGCTTAGGCCGCCGGCGGCTTTATTTTTTTTTACTTCTCTTGCGGCCGCCGCCTCCGCTATAGCATAGTACAGTACAGTACCGTACGGTAGGCTTAGGCCGCCGGCGGACTTTATTTTTTTTTACTTTTTACTTCTTGCGGCCGCCGCCCTCCGCTATAGCATAGTACAGTACAGTACAGTACTGTACGGTAGGCTTAGGCCGCCGGCGGACTTTTATTTTCTTTTTACTTCTTGCGGCCGCCGCCTCCGCTATAGCATAGTACAGTACAGTACAGTACCGTACGGTAGGCTTAGGCCGCCGGCGGACTTTATTTTCTTTTTACTTCTTGCGGCCGCCGCCTCCGCTATAGCATAGTACAGTACAGTACAGTACCGTACGGTAGGCTTAGGCCGCCGGCGGACTTTATTTTCTTTTTACTTCTTGCGGCCGCCGCCTCCGCTATAGCATAGTACAGTACAGTACAGTACGGTAGGCTTAGGCCGCCGGCGGGCTTTATTTTTTTTTTTTTTTTTTTACTTCTTGCGGCCGCCGCCTCCGCCATAGCATAGCATAGTACAGTACAGTACAGTACCGTACGGTAGGCTTAGGCCGCCGGCGGACTTTATTTTTTTTTTTACTTCTTGCGCCGCGCCGCCTCCGCTATAGCATAGTACAGTACAGTACCGTACGGTAGGCTTAGGCCGCCGGCGGACTTTATTTTCTTTTTACTTCTTGCGGCCGCCGCCTCCGCTATAGCATAGTACAGTACAGTACAGTACCGTACGGTAGGCTTAGGCCGCCGGCGGGCTTTATTTTCTTTTTACTTCTTGCGGCCGCCGCCCTCCGCATAGCTATAGCATAGTACAGTACAGTACCGTACGGTAGGCTTAGGCCGCCGGCGGACTTTATTTTCTTTTTACTTTTTGCGGCCGCCGCCCGCCCGCTATAGCATAGTACTTGTACCGTACGGTAGGCTTAGGCCGCCGGCGGACTTTATTTTCTTTTTACTTCTTGCGGCCGCCGCTCTGCTATAGTACAGTACAGTACAGTACCGTACGGTAGGCTTAGGCCGCCGGCGGACTTTATTTTCTTTTTACTTCTTGCGGCCGCCGCCTCCGCTATAGCATAGTACAGTACAGTACAGTACCGTACGGTAGGCTTAGGCTTAGCCGCCGGCGGACTTTATTTTCTTTTTTTACTTCTTGCGGCCGCCGCCTCCGCTATAGCATAGTACAGTACAGTACAGTACCGTACGGTAGGCTTAGGCCGCCGGCGGACTTTATTTTTTTTTTTTACTTCTTGCGGCCGCCGCCTCCGCTATAGCATAGTACAGTACAGTACCGTACGTACGGTAGGCTTAGGCCGCCGGCGGACTTTATTTTCTTTTTACTTCTTGCGGCCGCCGCCTCCGCTATAGCATAGTACAGTACAGTACCGTACGGTAGGCTTAGGCCGCCGGCGGACTTTTATTTTCTTTTTTACTTCTTGCGGCCGCCGCCTCCGCTATAGCATAGTACAGTACAGTACCGTACGGTAGGCTTAGGCCGCCGGCGGCTTTATTTTCTTTTTACTTCTTGCGGCCGCCGCCTCCCGCTATAGCATAGTACAGTACAGTACCGTACGGTAGGCTTAGGCCGCCGGCGGACTTTATTTTCTTTTTTACTTCTTGCGGCCGCCCGCCTCCGCTATAGCATAGTACAGTACAGTACAGTACTGTACGGTAGGCTTAGGCCGCCGGCGGGCTTTTTTTTTTTTTTTTTACTTCTTGCTGCCGCCCGCCTCCCGCTATAGCATAGTAAAGTACAGTACAGTACAGTACGTACGGTAGGCTTAGGCCGCCGGCGGACTTTTTTTTTTTTTTACTTCTTCTTGCGGCCGCCGCCTCCGCTATAGCATAGTACAGTACAGTACAGTACCGTACGGTAGGTAGGCTTAGGCCGCCGGCGGACTTTATTTTTTTTTTACTTCTTGCGGCCGCCGCCTCCGCTATAGCATAGTACAGTACAGTACCGTACGTACGGTAGGCTTAGGCCGCCGGCGGACTTTATTTTCTTTTTTACTTCTTGCGGCCGCCGCCTCCGCCGCTATAGCATAGTACAGTACAGTACCGTACGGTAGGCTTAGGCCGCCGGCGGACTTTTTTTTTCTTTTTACTTCTTGCGGCCGCCGCCTCCGCTATAGCATAGTACAGTACAGTACCGTACGGTAGGCTTAGGCCGCCGGCGGACTTTATTTTTCTTTTTACTTCTTGCGGCCGCCTCCTATAGCATAGTACAGTACAGTACAGTACACGTACGTAGGCTTAGGCCGCCGGCGGACTTTATTTTTTTTTTTTACTTCTTGCGGCCGCCGCCTCCGCTATAGCATAGTACAGTACAGTACCGTACGTACGTAGGCTTAGGCCGCCGGCGGACTTTTTTTTTTTTTTTTACTTCTTGCGGCCGCCGCCTCCGCTATAGCATAGTACAGTACAGTACAGTACGGTACGGTAGGCTTAGGCCGCGGCGGACTTTATTTTCTTTTTACTTCTTGCGGCCGCCGCCCTCCGCTATAGCATAGTACAGTACATTACAGTACCGTACGGTAGGCTTAGGGCTTATTTTTACTTACTTTTATTTTCTTTTTACTTCTTGCGGCCGCCGCCTCCGCTATAGCTATAGCATAGTAAAGTACAGTACAGTACCGTACGGTAGGCTTAGGCCGCCGGCGGACTTTATTTTCTTTTTACTTCTTGCGGCCGCCGCCTCCGCTATAGCATAGTACAGTACAGTACCGTACGGTAGGCTTAGGCCGCCGGGCGGACTTTATTTTTTTTTTTACTTCTTGCGGGCCGCCGCCTCCGCTATAGCATAGTACAGTACAGTACCGTACGGTAGGCTTAGGCCGCCGGCGGACTTTTTTTTTTTTTTTTACTTCTTGCGGCCGCCGCCTCCGCTATAGCATAGTACAGTACAGTACAGTACGTACGGTAGGCTTAGGCCGCCGGCGGACTTTATTTTCTTTTTACTTCTTGCGGCCGCCGCCTCCGCTATAGCATAGTACAGTACAGTACAGTACGGTAGGCTTAGGCCGCCGGCGGACTTTATTTTTTTTTTTACTTCTTTTTTGCGGCCGCCGCCTCCGCTATAGCATAGTACAGTACAGTACAGTACCGTACGGTAGGCTTAGGCCGCCGGCGGACTTTATTTTTTTTTTACTTCTTGCGGCCGCCGCCTCCGCTATAGCATAGTACAGTACAGTACCGTACGGTAGGCTTAGGCCGCCGGCGGACTTTATTTTCTTTTTTACTTCTTGCGGCCGCCGCCTCCTCCGCTATAGCATAGTACAGTACAGTACAGTACGGTACGGTAGGCTTAGGCCGCCGGCGGACTTTATTTTCTTTTTACTTCTTGCGGCCGCCGCCTCCGCTATAGCATAGTACAGTACAGTACCGTACGGTAGGCTTAGGCCGCCGGCGGACTTTATTTTCTTTTTTACTTCTTGCGGCCGCCTCTCCGCTATAGCATAGTACAGTACAGTACCGTACGGTAGGCTTAGGCCGCCGGCGGACTTTATTTTTTTTTACTTCTTGCGGCCGCCGCCTCCGCGCCGCTAGCATAGTACAGTACAGTACCGTACGGTAGGCTTAGGCCGCCGGCGGACTTTATTTTTTTTTTTACTTCTTGCGCGGCCGCCGCCTCCGCTATAGCATAGTACAGTACAGTACCGTACGGTAGGCTTAGGCCGCCGGCGGACTTTTATTTTCTTTTTACTTCTTGCGCCGCCCGCCGCCCTCCGCTATAGCATAGTACAGTACAGTACACGTACGGTAGGCTTAGGCCGCCGGCGGACTTTATTTTTTTTTTACTTCTTTGCGGCCGCCACCTCCGCTATAGCATAGCATAGTACAGTACAGTACCAGTACCGTACGGTAGGCTTAGGCCGCCGGCGGACTTTATTTTTTTTTTTTTACTTCTTGCGCCGCCGCCGCCGCCTCCGCTATAGCATAGTACAGTACAGTACAGTACCGTACGGTAGGCTTAGGCCGCCGGCGGACTTTTTATTTTCTTTTTTTTTCTTGCGGCCGCCACCTCCGCTATAGCATAGTACAGTACAGTACCGTACGGTAGGCTTAGGCCGCCGGCGGGCTTTATTTTTTTTTTTACTTCTTGCGGTCGCCGCCGCCTCCGCTATAGCATAGTACACAGTACAGTACCGTCGGTAGGCTTAGGCCGCCGGCGGACTTTATTTTCTTTTTTTACTTCTTGCGGCCGCCGCCTCCTCCGCTATAGCATAGTACAGTACAGTACCGTACGGTAGGCTTAGGCCGCCGGCGGACTTTATTTTCTTTTTACTTCTTGCGGCCGCCGCCTCCGCTATAGCATAGTACAGTACAGTACCGTACGGTAGGCTTAGGCCGCCGGCGGGCTTTATTTTTTTTTTACTTCTTGCGGCCGCCGCCTCCGCTATAGCATAGTACAGTACAGTACCGTACGTACGGTAGGCTTAGGCCGCCGGGCGACTTTATTTTCTTTTTACTTCTTGCGGCCGCCCGCCCGCCTATAGCATAGTACAGTACAGTACAGTACCGTACGGTAGGCTTAGGCCGCCGCCGGCGCACTTTATTTTTTTTTACTTCTTGCGGCCGCGCCGCCTCCGCTATAGCATAGTACAGTACAGTACAGCACCGTACGGTAGGCTTATTTTCTTATTTTTACTTACTTTTTTTTTCTTTTTACTTCTTGCGGCCGCCGCCTCCTCCGCTATAGCTATAGCATAGTACAGTACAGTACAGTACCGTACGGTAGGCTTAGGCCGCCGGCGGACTTTATTTTCTTTTTACTTCTTGCGGCCGCCGCCTCCGCTATAGCATAGTACAGTACAGTACAGTACCGTACGGTAGGCTTAGGCCGCCGGCGGACTTTATTTTCTTTTTACTTCTTGCGGCCGCCGCCTCCGCTATAGCATAGTACAGTACAGTACCGTACGGTAGGCTTTAGGCCGCCGGCGGACTTTATTTTCTTTTTACTTCTTGCGGCCGCCGCCTCCGCTATAGCATAGTACAGTACAGTACCGTACGGTAGGCTTAGGCCGCCGGCGGACTTTATTTTCTTTTTACTTCTTTGCGGCCGCCGCCTCTCCGCTATAGCATAGTACAGTACAGTACAGTACGGTAGGCTTAGGCCGCCGGCGGACTTTATTTTTCTTTTTACTTCTTGCGGCCGCCACCTCCGCTATAGCATAGTACAGTACAGTACAGTACGTACGGTAGGCTTAGGCTTATTTTTTTACTTACTTTTATTTTCTTTTTACTTTCTTGCGGCCGCCGCCTCCGCTATAGCATAGTATAGTAGTACAGTACAGTACCGTACGGTAGGCTTAGGCCGCCGGCGGACTTTATTTTCTTTTTTACTTCTTGCGGCCGCCGCCTCCGCTATAGCATAGTACAGTACAGTACCGTACGGTAGGCTTAGGCCCGCCGGCGGACTTTATTTTTTTTTACTTCTTTCTTGCGGCCGCCGCCTCTCTAGCATAGCATAGTACAGTACAGTACCGTACGGTAGGTAGGCTTAGGCGCCGGCGGCGGACTTTATTTTTTTTTTTTACTTCTTGCGGCCGCCGCCTCCGCTATAGCATAGTACAGTACAGTACAGTACCGTACGGTAGGCTTAGGCCGCCGGCGACTTTATTTTTTTTTTTTTACTCTTGCGGCCGCCGCCTCCTATAGCTAGCAGCAGTACATACAGTACAGTACCGTACGGTAGGCTTAGGCCGCCGGCGGACTTTATTTTCTTTTTACTTCTTGCGGCCGCCGCCTCCGCTATAGCATAGTACAGTACAGTACCGTACGGTAGGCTTAGGCCGCCGGCGGACTTTATTTTCTTTTTTTACTACTTGCGGCCGCCGCCTCCGCTATAGCATAGTACAGTACAGTACCGTACGGTAGGCTTAGGCCGCCGGCGGACTTTATTTTTTTTTTTACTTCTTGCGGCCGCCGCCTCCGCTATAGCATAGTACAGTAGTACAGTACCGTACGGTAGGCTTAGGCCGCCGGCGGACTTTATTTTCTTTTTACTTCTTGCGGCCGCCGCCTCCGCTATAGCATAGTACAGTACAGTACGTACGGTAGGCTTAGGCCGCCGGCGGACTTTATTTTTTTTTTTACTTCTTGCGGCCGCCGCCTCCGCTATAGCATAGTACAGTACAGTACAGTACGGTACGGTAGGCTTAGGGCCGCCGGCGGACTTTATTTTTTTTTTACTTCTTGCGGCCGCCGCCGCCCGCTATAGCATAGTACAGTACAGTACCGTACGTACGGTAGGCTTAGGCCGCCGCGGACTTTATTTTTTTTTTACTTCTTGCGGCCGCCCCTCCGCTATAGCATAGTACAGTACAGTACAGTACAGTACAGTACAGTATTGTAGGTAGTCTTAGGCCGCCGGCGGGCTTTATTTTTTCTTTTTTTACTTCTTGCGGCCGCCGCCTCCGCTATAGCATAGTACAGTACAGTACCGTACGGTAGGCTTAGGCCGCCGGCGGACTTTATTTTCTTTTTACTTCTTGCGGCCGCCGCCTCCGCTATAGCATAGTACAGTACAGTACCGTACGGTAGGCTTAGGCCGCCGGCGGACTTTATTTTCTTTTTTTACTTCTTGCGGCCGCCGCCTCCGCTATAGCATAGTACAGTACAGTACCGTACGGTAGGCTTAGGCCGCCGGCGGCTTTATTTTCTTTTTACTTCTTGCGGTCGCCGCCTAGGCTATAGCATAGTACAGTACAGTACAGTACCGTACGGTAGGCTTAGGCCGCCGGCGGACTTTATTTTTTTTTTACTTCTTGCGGCCGCCACCCTCCGCTATAGCATAGTACAGTACAGTACAGCACTGTACGGTAGGCTTAGGCCGCCGGCTTACTTTTATTTTCTTTTTACTTCTTGCTGCCGCCGCCTCCGCTATAGCATAGTACAGTACAGTACAGTACGGTAGGCTTAGGCCGCCGGCGGACTTTATTTTCTTTTTACTTCTTGCGGCCGCCGCCTCCGCTATAGCATAGTACAGTACAGTACCGTACGGTAGGCTTAGGCCGCCGGCGGACTTTATTTTCTTTTTACTTCTTGCGGCCGCCGCCTCCGCTATAGCATAGTACAGTACAGTACCGTACGGTAGGCTTAGGCCGCCGGCGGACTTTATTTTTTTTTTTACTTCTTGCGGCCGCCACCTCCGCTATAGCATAGTACAGTACAGTACAGTACGGTAGGCTTAGGCCGCCGGCGGACTTTTTTTTTTTTTTACTTCTTGCGGCCGCCGCCTCTGCTATAGCATAGTACAGTACAGTACAGTACCGTACGGTAGGCTTAGGCCGCCGGCGGACTTTATTTTCTTTTTACTTTTTGCGGCCGCCCGCCTCCGCTATAGCATAGTACAGTACAGTACCGTACGGTAGGCTTAGGCCGCCGGCGGACTTTATTTTTTTTTTTTTTCTTCTTGCGGCCGCCGCCCGCTATAGCATAGTACAGTACAGTACAGTACGTACGGTAGGCTTAGGCCGCCGGCGGACTTTATTTTTTTTCTTTTTACTTCTTGCGGCCGCCGCCTCCGCTATAGCATAGTACAGTACAGTACCGTACGGTAGGCTTAGGCCGCCGGCGGACTTTATTTTCTTTTACTTCTTGCGGCCACCGCCTCCGCTATAGCATAGTACAGTACAGTACCGTACGGTAGGCTTAGGCCGCCGGCGGACTTTATTTTTTTTTTACTTCTTGCGGCCGCCGCCTCCGCTATAGCATAGTACAGTACAGTACAGTAGTACGGTAGGCTTAGGCCGCCGGCGGACTTTATTTTCTTTTTTACTTCTTGCGGCCGCCGCCTCCGCTATAGCATAGTACAGTACAGTACCGTACGGTAGGCTTAGGCCGCCGGCGGACTTTATTTTTCTTTTTACTTCTTGCGGCCGCCGCCTCCGCTATAGCATAGTACAGTACAGTACCGTACCGTACGGTAGGCTTAGGCCGCCGGCGGACTTTATTTTTTTTTTTTACTTCTTGCGGCCGCCGCCTCCGCTATAGCATAGTACAGTACAGTACAGTACTGTACGGTAGGCTTAGGCTTATTTTTTACGGACTTTATTTTTTTTTTACTTCTTGCGGCCGCCGCCTCCGCCATAGCATAGTACAGTACAGTACAGTACCGTACGGTAGGCTTTAGGCCGCCGGCGGACTTTATTTTCTTTTTACTTCTTGCGGCCGCCGCCTCCGCTATAGCATAGTACAGTACAGTACCGTACGGTAGGCTTAGGCCGCCGGCGGACTTTATTTTTTTTTTTACTTCTTGCGGCCGCCGCCTCCGCTATAGCATAGTACAGTACAGTACGGTACGGTAGGCTTAGCCCGCCGGCGGACTTTATTTTCTTTTTACTTCTTGCGGCCGCCGCCTCCGCTATAGCATAGTACAGTACAGTACCGTACGGTAGGCTTAGGCCGCCGGCGGCGACTTTATTTTCTTTTTACTTCTTGCGGCCGCCGCCTCCGCTATAGCATAGTACAGTACAGTACCGTACGGGTAGGCTTAGGCCGCCGGCGGACTTTTTTTTTTTTTTTTTACTTCTTGCGGCCGCCGCCCGCTCGCTATAGCATAGTACAGTACAGTACCGTACGGTAGGCTTAGGCCGCCGGCGGCTTTTATTTTCTTTTTTACTTCTTGCGGCCGCCGCCTCCGCTATAGCATAGTACAGTACAGTACCGTACGGTAGGCTTAGGCCGCCGGCGAACTTTATTTTCTTTTTACTTCTTGCGGCCGCCCGCCTCCGCTATAGCATAGTACAGTACAGTACCGTACGGTAGGCTTAGGCCGCCGGCGGACTTTATTTTTTTTTTTTTACTTTTTACTTCTTGCGGCCGCCGCCTCCGCTATAGCATAGTACAGTACAGTACAGTACCGTACGGTAGGCTTAGGCCGCCGGCGGCTTTATTTTCTTTTTACTTCTTGCGGCCGCCGCCTCCGCTATAGCATAGTACAGTACAGTACAGTACCGTACGGTAGGCTTAGGCCGCCGGCGGAACTTTATTTTCTTTTTACTTCTTGCGGCCGCCGCCTCCGCTATAGCATAGTACAGTACAGTACAGTACTGTACGGTAGGCTTAGGCCGCTTATTTTACTTTTTTATTTTCTTTTTACTTCTTGCTGCCGCCGCCTCCGCTATAGCATAGTAAAGTACAGTACAGTACCGTACGGTAGGCTTAGACCGCCGGCGGACTTTATTTTCTTTTTACTTCTTGCGGCCGCCGCCTCCGCTATAGCATAGTACAATACCGTACGGTAGGCTTAGGCCGCCGGCGGACTTTATTTTCTTTTTACTTCTTGCGGCCGCCGCCTCCGCTATAGCATAGTACAGTACAGTACACAGTATTGTACGGTAGGCTTAGGCCGCGCCGGCGGGCTTTATTTTTTTTTACTTCTTGCGGTCGCCGCCTCCGCTATAGCATAGTACAGTACAGTACCGTACGGTAGGCTTAGGCCGCCGGCGGACTTTATTTTCTTTTTACTTCTTGCGGCCGCCGCCCCTCCGCTATAGCATAGTACAGTACAGTACGTACGGTAGGCTTAGGCCGCCGGCGGCGACTTTATTTTCTTTTTTTACTTCTTGCGGCCGCCGCCTCCGCTATAGCATAGTACAGTACAGTACCGTACGGTAGGCTTAGGCCGCCGGCGGACTTTTATTTTCTTTTTACTTCTTGCGGCCGCCGCCTCCGCTATAGCATAGTACAGTACAGTACCGTACGGTAGGCTTAGGACGCCGGCGGACTTTATTTTCTTTTTACTTCTTGCGGCCGCCGCCTCCGCTATAGCATAGTACAGTACAGTACCGTACGGTAGGCTTAGGCCGCCCGGGCGGTTTTTTTTTTTTTACTTTCTTGCGGCCGCCGCCGTCTCCGCTATAGCATAGTACAGTACAGTACCGTACGGTAGGCTTAGGCCGCCGGCGGACTTTATTTTCTTTTTACTTCTTGCGGCCGCCGCGTCTCCGCTATAGCATAGTACAGTACAGTACCGTACGGTAGGCTTAGGCCGCCGGCGGACTTTATTTTCTTTTTACTTCTTGCGGCCGCCGCCTCCGCTATAGCATAGTACAGTACAGTACAGTACGGTACGGTAGGCTTAGGCCGCCGGCGGACTTTATTTTTTTTTTTACTTCTTGCGGCCGCCGCCTCCGCTATAGCATAGTACAGTACAGTACCGTACGGTAGGCTTAGGCCGCCGGCGGCTTTATTTTCTTTTTTTACTTCTTGCGGCCGCCGCCTCCGCTATAGCATAGTACAGTACAGTACCGTACGGTAGGCTTAGGCCGCCGGCGGACTTTATTTTCTTTTTACTTCTTGCGGCCGCCGCCTCCGCTATAGCATAGTACAGTACAGTACAGTACTGTACGGTAGGGCTTATTTTCTTATTTTTACTTACTTTTATTTTCTTTTTACTTCTTGCGGCCGCCGCCTCCGCTATATAGCATAGTACAGTACAGTACAGTACCGTACGGTAGGCTTAGACCGCCGGCGGACTTTATTTTCTTTTTACTTCTTGCGGCCGCCGCCTCCGCTATAGCATAGTACAGTACAGTACAGTACCGTACGGTAGGCTTAGGCCGCCGGCGGACTTTATTTTCTTTTTTTACTTCTTGCGGCCGCCGCCTCCGCTATAGCATAGTACAGTACAGTACCGTACGGTAGGCTTAGGCCGCCGGCGGACTTTATTTTTTTTTTTTTCTTCTTGCGGCCGCCGCCTCCGCCTATAGCATAGTACAGTACAGTACCGTACGGTAGGCTTAGGCCGCCGGCGGACTTTATTTTCTTTTTACTTCTTGCGGCCGCCGCCTCCGCTATAGCATAGTACAGTACAGTACCGTACGGTAGGCTTAGGCCGCCGGCGGCGGATTATTTTTTTTTTTTTTACTTCTTGCGGCCGCCGCCTCCGCTATAGCATAGTACAGTACAGTACAGTACCGTACGGGTAGGCTTAGGCCGCCGGCGGGCTTTATTTTTTTTTTTTACTTCTTGCGGCCGCCGCTCCGCTATAGCATAGTACAGTACAGTACCGTACGGTAGGCTTAGGCGCCGGCGGACTTTATTTTCTTTTTACTTCTTGCGGCCGCCGCCTCCGCTATAGCATAGTACAGTACAGTACCGTACGGTAGGCTTAGGCCGCCGGCGGACTTTTATTTTTTTTTACTTCTTGCGGCCGCCGCCTCCGCTATAGCATAGTACAGTACAGTACCGTACGGTAGGCTAAGGTCGCCGGCGGCTTTATTTTCTTTTTACTTCTTGCGGCCGCCGCCTCCGCTATAGCATAGTAGCACTAGTACAGTACAGTACAGTACCGTACGGTAGGCTTAGGCCGCCGGCGGACTTTATTTTCTTTTTACTTCTTGCGGCCGCCCTCCTCCGCTATAGCATAGTACAGTACAGTACAGTATCGTACGGTAGGCTTATTTTAGGCCGCCGCTTACTTTTTTTTTTTTTTTACTTCTTGCGGCCGCCGCCTCCGCTATATATAGCATAGTACAGTACAGTACAGTACGGTAGGCTTAGGCCGCCGGCGGACTTTATTTTCTTTTTTACTTCTTGCTTGCGGCCGCCGCCTCCGCTATAGCATAGTACAGTACAGTACCGTACGGTAGGCTTAGGCCGCCGGCGGACTTTATTTTTCTTTTTACTTCTTGCGGCCGCCGCCCCTCCGCTATAGCATAGTACAGTACAGTACCGTACGGTAGGCTTAGGCCGCCGGCGGACTTTATTTTCTTTTTACTTCTTGCGGCCGCCGCCTCCGCTATAGCATAGTATAGTACAGTACCGTACGGTAGGCTTAGGCCGCCGGCGGACTTTATTTTCTTTTTTACTTCTTGCGGCCGCCACCTCCCGCTATAGCATAGTACAGTACAGTACAGTACGGGTAGGCTTAGGCCTTATTTTTACTTACTTTATTTTTTTTTTTACTTCTTGCGGCCGCCGCCTCCGCTATAGCATAGTAAAGTACAGTACAGTACCGTACGGTAGGCTTAGGCCGCCGGCGGACTTTTATTTTCTTTTTACTTCTTGCGGCCGCCACCTCCGCTATAGCATAGTACAGTACAGTACCACCGTACGGTAGGCTTAGGCCGCCGGCGGACTTTATTTTCTTTTTACTTCTTGCGGCCGCCGCTCCGCTATAGCATAGTACAGTACAGTACGTACGGTAGGCTTAGGCCGCCGGCGGACTTTATTTTCTTTTTACTTCTTGCGGCCGCCGCCGCCTCCGCTATAGCATAGTACAGTACAGTACCGTACGGTAGGCTTAGGCCGCCGGCGGACTTTTTATTTTCTTTTTACTTCTTGCGCCGCCGCCTCCGCTATAGCATAGTACAGTACACGTACCGTACGGTAGGCTTAGGCCGCCGGCGGACTTTATTTTTCTTTTTTACTTCTTGCGGCCGCCGCCTCCGCTATAGCATAGTACAGTACAGTACAGTACCGTACGGTAGGCTTAGGCCGCCGGCGGACTTTATTTTCTTTTTACTTCTTGCGGCCGCCGCCTCCGCTATAGCATAGTACAGTACAGTACCGTACGGTAGGCTTAGGCCGCCGGCGGACTTTATTTTCTTTTTACTTCTTGCGGCCGCCGCCTCCGCTATAGCATATAGTACAGTACAGTACCGTAGTACGGTAGGCTTATAGGCCGCCGGCGGACTTTATTTTCTTTTTACTTCTTGCGCCGCCGCCACCTCCGCTATAGCATAGTACAGTACAGTACAGTACTGTACGGTAGGCTTAGGCCGCCGGCGGACTTTTATTTTCTTTTTACTTCTTGCGGCCGCCCGCCTCCTCCGCTATAGCATAGTACAGTACAGTACCGTACGGTAGGCTTAGGCCCGCCGGCGGACTTTATTTTTCTTTTTACTTCTTGCGGCCGCCGCCTCCGCTATAGCATAGTACAGTACAGTAATTGTACGGTAGGCTTAGGCCGCCGGCGGACTTTATTTTCTTTTTTTTACTTCTTGCGGCCGCCGCCTCCTCCGCTATAGCATAGTACAGTACAGTACCGTACGGTAGGCTTAGGTCGCCGGCGGCTTTATTTTCTTTTCACTTCTTGCTGCCGCCGCCTCCGCTATAGCATAGTAAAGTACAGTACAGTACCGTACGGTAGGCTTAGACCGCCGGCGGACTTTATTTTCTTTTTACTTCTTGCGGCCGCCACCTCCGCTATAGCATAGTACAGTACAGTACAGTACCGTACGGTAGGCTTAGGCCGCCGGCGGACTTTATTTTTCTTTTTACTTCTTGCGGCCGCCGCCTCCGCTATAGCATAGTAAAGTACAGTACAGTACCGTACGGTAGGCTTAGGCCGCCGGCGGACTTTATTTTCTTTTTACTTCTTGCGGCCGCCGCCTCCGCTATAGCATAGTACAGTACAGTACCGTACGGTAGGCTTAGGCCGCCGGCGGACTTTATTTTCTTTTTACTTCTTGCGGCCGCCGCCTCCGCTATAGCATAGTACAGTACAGTACCGTACGGTAGGCTTAGGCCGCCGGCGGACTTTATTTTTTTTTTACTTCTTGCGGCCGCCGCCTCCGCTATAGCATAGTACAGTACAGTACAGTACCGTACGGTAGGCTTAGGCCGCCGGCGGACTTTATTTTCTTTTTTACTTCTTGCGGCCGCCGCCTCCGCTATAGCATAGTACAGTACAGTACAGTACCGTACGGTAGGCTTAGGCCGCCGGCGGACTTTATTTTTCTTTTTACTTCTTGCGGCCGCCGCCTCCGCTATAGCATAGTACAGTACAGTACAGTACCGTACGGTAGGCTTAGGCCGCCGCGGCGGACTTTATTTTTTTTTTTTTTACTTTTTGCGGCCGCCGCCTCCGCTATAGCATAGTACAGTACAGTACAGTACGTACGGTAGGCTTAGGCCGCCGGCGGACTTTTTATTTTCTTTTTACTTCTTGCGGCCGCCGCCTCCGCTATAGCATAGTACAGTACAGTACAGTACGGTAGGCTTTAGGCCGCCGGCGGACTTTATTTTTTTTTTTTTACTTCTTGCGCCCGCCCGCCTCCGCTATAGCATAGTACAGTACAGTACAGTACCGTACGGTAGGCTTAGGCCGCCGGCGACTTTTATTTTCTTTTTACTTCTTGCGGCCGCCGCCTCCGCTATAGCATAGTACAGTACAGTACAGTACCGTACGGTAGGCTTAGGCCGCCGGCGGACTTTATTTTTTTTTACTTCTTGCGGCCGCCGCTCCTCCGCTATAGCATAGTACAGTACAGTACCGTACGGTAGGCTTAGGCCGCCGGCGGACTTTATTTTCTTTTTACTTCTTGCGGTCCGCCGCCTCCCGCTATAGCATAGTACAGTACAGTACGTACGGTAGGCTTAGGCCGCCGGCGGACTTTATTTTTTTTTTTTACTTCTTGCGGCCGCCGCCTCCGCTATAGCATAGTACAGTACAGTACCGTACGGTAGGCTTAGGCCGCCGGCGGACTTTATTTTTTTTTTTACTTCTTGCGGCCGCCGCCTCCGCCTATCCGCTATAGTACAGTAGTACAGTACAGTACGTACGGTAGGCTTAGGCCGCCGGCGGACTTTATTTTCTTTTTACTTCTTGCGGCCGCCGCCCTCCGCTATAGCATAGTACAGTACAGTACCGTACGGTAGGCTTAGGCCGCCGGCGGACTTTATTTTTTTTTTACTTCTTGCGGCCGCCGCCTCCGCTAGCTAGTACAGTACAGTACAGTACAGTACGGTAGGCTTAGGCCGCCGGCGGACTTTTATTTTCTTTTTACTTCTTGCGGCCGCCGCGCTCCGCTAGCATAGTACAGTACAGTACAGTACCGTACGGTAGGCTTAGGCCGCCGGCGGACTTTTTTTTTTTCTTTTACTTCTTGCGGCCGCCGCCTCCGCTATAGCATAGTACAGTACAGTACAGTACCGTACGGTAGGCTTAGGCCGCCGGCGGACTTTATTTTTTTTTTACTTCTTGCGGCCGCGCCGCCTCCGCTATAGCATAGTACAGTACAGTACCGTACGGTAGGCTTAGGCGCCCGGCGGACTTTATTTTCTTTTTACTTCTTGCGGCCGCCGCCTCCGCTATAGCATAGTACAGTACAGTACCGTACGGTAGGCTTAGGCCGCCGGCGGACTTTATTTTCTTTTTTACTTCTTGCGGCCGCCGCCTCCGCTATAGCATAGTACAGTACAGTACCGTACGGTAGGCTTAGGCCGCCGGCGGCTTTATTTTTTCTTTTTACTTCTTGCGGCGCCGCCTCCGCTATAGCATAGTACAGTACAGTACCGTACGGTAGGTAGGCTTAGGCCGCCGGCGGACTTTATTTTCTTTTTACTTCTTGCGGCCGCCGCCTCCGCTATAGCATAGTACAGTACAGTACAGTACCGTACGGTAGGCTTAGGCCGCCGGCGGACTTTTTTTTTCTTTTTACTTCTTGCTGCCGCCGCCTCCGCTATAGCATAGTAAAGTACAGTACAGTACCGTACGGTAGGCTTAGACCGCCGGCGGACTTTATTTTCTTTTTTTTAACTTCTTGCGCGGCCGCCGCCTCCGCTATAGCATAGTACAGTACAGTACTGTACGGTAGGCTTAGGCCGCCGGCGGACTTTATTTTCTTTTTACTTCTTGCGGCCGCCGCCTCTGCTATAGCATAGTACAGTACAGTACAGTACCGTACGGTAGGCTTAGGCCGCCGGCGGACTTTATTTTTTCTTTTTACTTCTTGCGGCCCGCCGCCTCCGCTATAGCATAGTACAGTACAGTACCGTACGGTAGGCTTAGGCCGCCGGCTGACTTTATTTTCTTTTTACTTCTTGCGGCCGCCACCCTCCGCTATAGCATAGTACAGTACAGTACAGTACCGTACGGTAGGCTTAGGCCGCCGGCGGACTTTTTTATTTTCTTTTTACTTCTTGCGGCCGCCGCCTCCGCTATAGCATAGTACAGTACAGTACAGTACCGTACGGTAGGCTTAGGCCGCCGGCGGACTTTTTATTTTTCTTTTTACTTCTTGCGGCCGCCGCCTCCGCTATAGCATAGTACAGTACAGTACAGTACCGTACGGTAGGCTTAGGCCGCCGGCGGAC
Source organism: Styela plicata (assembly GCA_963675895.2). Classification (NCBI taxonomy): domain Eukaryota; kingdom Metazoa; phylum Chordata; class Ascidiacea; order Stolidobranchia; family Styelidae; genus Styela; species Styela plicata. Next base: position 919,456 of record CAVMBJ020000003.1, read on the forward strand.
TTTATTTTCTTTTTACTTCTTGCGGCCGCCGCCTCCGCTATATAGCATAGTACAGTACAGTACCGTACGGTAGGCTTAGGCCGCCGGCGGACTTTATTTTCTTTTTACTTCTTGCGGCCGCCGCCTCCGCTATAGCATAGTACAGTACAGTACCGTACGGTAGGCTTAGGCCGCCGGCGGACTTTATTTTCTTTTTACTTCTTGCGGCCGCCGCCTCCGCTATAGCATAGTACAGTACACAGTACCGTACGGTAGGCTTAGGCCGCCGGCGGACTTTATTTTCTTTTTACTTCTTGCGGCCGCCGCCTCCGCATATAGCATAGTACAGTACAGTACCGTACGGTAGGCTTAGGCCGCCGGCGGACTTTATTTTTTTTTTTACTTTTTGCGGCCGCCGCCTCCGCTATAGCATAGTACAGTACAGTACCGTACGGTAGGCTTAGGCCGCCGGCGGACTTTTTTATTTTCTTTTTACTTTCTTGCGGCCGCCGCCTCCGCTATAGCATAGTACAGTACAGTACAGTACCGTACGGTAGGCTTAGGCCGCCGGCGGACTTTATTTTTCTTTTTACTTCTTGCGGCCGCCCACCTCCGCTATAGCATAGTACAGTAAAGTACAGTACCGTACGGTAGGCTTAGGCCTTATTTTTACTTACTTTATTTTTTCTTTTTACTTCTTGCTGCCGCCGCCTCCGCTATAGCATAGTACAGTACAGTACAGTACCGTACGGTAGGCTTAGGCCGCCGGCGGACTTTATTTTCTTTTTACTTCTTGCGGCCGCCGCCTCCGCTATAGCATAGTACAGTACAGTACAGTACCGTACGGTAGGCTTAGGCCGCCGGCGGACTTTATTTTCTTTTTACTTCTTGCGGCCGCCCGCCTCCGCTATAGCATAGTACAGTACAGTACAGTACCGTACGGTAGGCTTAGGCCGCCGCCGGCGGACTTTATTTTTTTTTTACTTCTTGCGGCCGCCGCCTCCGCTATAGCATAGTACAGTACAGTACCGTACGGTAGGCTTAGGCCGCCGGCGGACTTTATTTTCTTTTTTTTTTCTTGCGGCCGCCACCTCCGCTATAGCATAGTACAGTACAGTACAGTACCGTACGGTAGGCTTAGGCCCGCCGGCGGACTTTATTTTCTTTTTACTTCTTGCGGCCGCCGCCCTCCGCTATAGCATAGTACAGTACATTACAGTACTGTACGGTAGGCTTATTTTCCGCCGGCGGTACTTTTTTTCTTTTTACTTCTTGCGGCCGCCGCCTCCGCTATAGCATAGTACAGTACAGTACAGTACAGTACCGTACGGTAGGCTTAGGCCGCCGGCGGACTTTATTTTTTTTTTACTTCTTGCGGCCGCCGCCTCCGCTATAGCATAGTACAGTACAGTACAGTACCGTACGGTAGGCTTAGGCCGCCGGCGGGCTTTTATTTTTTTTTACTTCTTGCGGTCGCCGCCTCCGCTATAGCATAGTACAGTACAGTACCGTACGGTAGGCTTAGGCCGCGGGCGGACTTTTTTTTTTTTTTTTACTTCTTGCGGCCGCCGCCTCCGCTATAGCATAGTACAGTACAGTACCGTACGGTAGGCTTAGGCCGCCGGCGGACTTTATTTTCTTTTTTACTTCTTGCGGCCGCCGCCCTCCGCTATAGCATAGTACAGTACAGTACCGTACGGTAGGCTTAGGCCCGCCGGCGGGCTTTATTTTCTTTTTACTTCTTGCGGCCGCCGCCTCCGCTATAGCATAGTACAGTACAGTACAGTACCGTACGGTAGGCTTAGGCCGCCGGCGGACTTTATTTTCTTTTTTACTTCTTGCGGCCGCCGCCCTCCGCTAGGCTTAGTACAGTACCGTACGGTAAGCTTAGGCCGCCGGCGGGACTTTATTTTCTTTTTTACACTTGCGGCCGCCGCCGCCTCTCGCTATAGCATAGTACAGTACAGTACAGCACCGTACGGTAGGCTTATTTCCTTATTTTTACTTACTTTTATTTTCTTTTCACTTCTTGCTGCCGCCGCCTCCGCTATAGCATAGTACAGTACAGTACAGTACCGTACGGTAGGCTTAGGCCGCCGGCGGACTTTATTTTCTTTTTACTTCTTGCGGCCGCCGCCTCCGCTATAGCATAGTACAGTACAGTACCGTACGGTAGGCTTAGGCCGCCGGCGGACTTTATTTTCTTTTTACTTCTTGCGGCCGCCGCCTCCGCTATAGCATAGTACAGTACAGTATTGTACGGTAGGCTTAGGCCGCCGGCGGACTTTATTTTTTTTTTTAACTTTTGCGGCCGCCGCCGCCTCCGCTATAGCATAGTACAGTACAGTACCGTACGGTAGGCTAAGATCCGCCGGCGGCTTTATTTTTCTTTTTACTTCTTGCGGTCCGCCGCCTCCGCTATAGCATAGTACAGTACAGTACAGTACCGTACGGTAGGCTTAGGCCGCCGGCGGACTTTATTTTCTTTTTACTTCTTGCGGCCGCCACCTCCGCTATAGCATAGTACAGTACAGTACAGTACCGTACGGGTAGGCTTAGGCCGCCGGCGGACTTTTATTTTCTTTTTTACTTCTTGCTGCCGCCGCCGCCTCCGCTATAGCATAGCATAGTACAGTACAGTACCGTACGGTAGGCTTAGGCCGCCGGCGGACTTTATTTTCTTTTTTACTTCTTGCGGCCGCCGCCTCTGCAATAGCATAGTACAGTACAGTACCGTTCGGTAGGCTTAGGCCGCCGGCGGACTTTATTTTTTCTTTTTACTTCTTGCGGCCGCCGCCTCCGCTATAGCATAGTACAGTACAGTACAGTACAGTACCGTACGGTAGGTTTAGGCCGCCGGCGACTTTATTTTCTTTTTACTTCTTGCGGCCGCCACCTCCGCTATAGCATAGTACAGTACAGTACCGTACGGTAGGCTTAGGCCGCCGGCGGACTTTATTTTCTTTTTACTTCTTGCGGCCGCCGCCTCCGCTATAGCATAGTACAGTACAGTACCCGTACGGTAGGCTTAGGCCGCCGGCGGACTTTATTTTCTTTTTACTTCTTGCGGCCGCCCGCCTCCGCTATAGCATAGTACAGTACAGTACAGTACGGTAGGTAGGCTTAGGCCGCCGGCGGACTTTATTTTCTTTTTACTTCTTGCGGCCGCCGCCTCCGCTATAGCGCTATAGCATAGTACAGTACAGTACCGTACGGTAGGCTTAGGCCGCCGGCGGACTTTTATTTTCTTTTTACTTCTTGCGGCCGCCGCCTCCGCTATAGCATAGTACAGTACAGTACCGTACGTTAGGCTTTAGGCCGCCGGCGAACTTTATTTTCCTTTTTACTTCTTGCGGCCGCCGCCTCCGCTATAGCATAGTACAGTACAGTACCGTACGGTAGGCTTAGGCCGCCGGCGGACTTTATTTTTTTTTTACTTCTTGCGGCCGCCGCCTCTCCGCTATAGCATAGTATAGTACAGTACAGTACCGTACGGTAGGCTTAGGCCGCCGGCGGACTTTATTTTCTTTTTACTTTCTTGCGGTCGCCGCCTCCGCTATAGCATAGTACAGTACAGTACCGTACGGTAGGCTTAGGCCGCCGGCGGACTTTATTTTCTTTTTACTTCTTGCGGCCGCCGCCTCCGCTATAGCATAGTACAGTACAGTACAGTACGGTAGGCTTAGGCCGCCGGCTTACTTTTATTTTTTTTTTACTTCTTGCTTGCCGCGCGCCTCCGCTATAGCATAGTACAGTACAGTACAGTACCGTACGGTAGGCTTAGGCCCGCCGGCGGACTTTATTTTTTTTTACTTCTTGCGGCCGCCGCCTCCGCTATAGCATAGTACAGTACAGTACCGTACGGTAGGCTTAGGCCGCCGGCGGACTTTATTTTCTTTTTACTTCTTGTGGCCGCCACCTCCGCTATAGCATAGTACAGTACAGTACTGTACGGTAGGCTTAGGCCGCCGGCGGGCTTTATTTTCTTTTTACCTTTTGCGGCCGCCGCCTCCGCTATAGCATAGTACAGTACAGTACAGTACCGTACGGTAGGCTTAGGCGCCGGCGGACTTTTTATTTTTTTTTACTTCTTGCGGCCGCCGCCACCTCCGCTATAGCATAGTACAGTACAGTACCGTACGGTAGGCTTAGGCCGCCGGCGGTTTTTATTTTTTTTTTTACTTCTTGCGGCCGCCGTCTCTGCTATAGCATAGTACAGTACAGTACCGTACGGTAGGTTTAGGCCGCCGGCGGACTTTATTTTTTTTTTACTTTTTGCGGCCGCCGCCTCCGCTATAGCATAGTACAGTACAGTACCGTACGGTAGGCTTAGGCCGCCGGCGGCTTTATTTTCTTTTTACTTCTTGCGGTCGCCGCCTCCGCTATAGCATAGTACAGTACAGTACCGTACGGTAGGCTTAGGCCGCCGGCGGACTTTATTTTCTTTTTACTTCTTGCGGCCGCCACCTCCGCTATAGCATAGTACAGTACAGTACAGCACCGTACGGTAGGCTTAGGCCGCTTATTTTTACTTTTTTTTTATTTTTTTTCACTTCTTGCTGCCGCCGCCTCCGCTATAGCATAGTAAAGTACAGTACAGTACCGTACGGTAGGCTTAGACCGCCGGCGAACTTTATTTTTTTTTTACTTCTTGCGGCCGCCGCCTCCGCTATAGCATAGTACAGTACAGTACGGTAGGCTTAGGCCGCCGGCGGACTTTATTTTTTTTTTTACTTCTTGCGGCCGCCGCCTCCGCTATAGCATAGTACAGTACAGTACCGTACGGTAGGCTTAGGACGCCGGCGGACTTTATTTTCTTTTTACTTCTTGCGGCCGCCGCCGCCTCCGCTATAGCATAGTACAGTACAGTACCGTACGGTAGGCTTAGGCCGCGGGCATACTTTATTTTCTTTTTACTTCTTGCGGCCGCCACCTCCGCTATAGCATAGTACAGTACAGTACGGTAGTCTTAGCCCGCCGGCGGGCTTTATTTTGTTTTTACCTCTTGCGGTCGCCGCCTCCGCCATAGCATAGTACAGTACAGTACCGTACGGTAGGCTTAGGACGCCGGCGGACTTTATTTTCTTTTTACTTCTTGCGCCGCCGCCTCCGCTAGGCTTAGGCCGCCAGCGGTATTTATTTTTTTATTACCTCTTTCAGCCGCCGTCTCCGCTATAGCATAGTACAGTACAGTACAGCACCGTACGGTAGGCTTATTTCCTTATTTTTACTTACTTTTATTTTCTTTTCACTTCTTGCTGCCGCCGCCTCCGCTATAGCATAGTAAAGTACAGTACAGTACCGTACGGTAGGCTTAGACCGCCGGCGGACTTTATTTTCTTTTTATTTCTTGCGGCCGCCGCCTCCGCTATAGCATAGTACAGTACCGTACGGTAGGCTTAGGCTGCCGGCGGACTTTATTTCCTTTTTACTTCTTGCGGCCGCCGTCTCTGCAATAGCATAGTACAGTACAGTATTGTACGGTAGGTTTAGGCCGCCGGCGGACTTTATTTTCTTTTTACTTTTTGCGGCCGCCGCCTCCGCTATAGCATAGTACAGTACAGTACCGTACGGTAGGCTAAGGTCGCCGGCGGCTTTATTTTCTTTTTACTTCTTGTGGTCGCCGCCTAGGCTATAGCATAGTACAGTACAGTACCGTACGGTAGGCTTAGGCCGCCGGCGGACTTTATTTTCTTTTTACTTCTTGCGGCCGCCACCTCCGCTATAGCATAGTACAGTACAGTACAGCTCCGAACGGTAGGCTTATTTTCTTATTTTTACTTACTTTTATTTTCTTTTCACTTTTTGCTGCCGCCGCCTCCGCTATAGCATAGTAAAGTACAGTACAGTACCGTACGGTAGGCTTAGACCGCCGGCGGACTTTATTTTCTTTTTATTTCTTGCGGCCGCCGCCTCCGCAATAGCATAGTACAGTACAGTACAGTACCGTACGGTAGGCTTAGGCCGCCGGCGGACTTTATTTTGTCTTTTTACTTGTTGCGGCCGCCGCCTCCGCTATAGCATAGTACAGGACAGTACAGGACAGTACCGTACGGTAGGTTTAGGCCGCCGGCTGACTTTATTTTCTTTTTACTACTTGCGGCCGCCACCTCCGCTATAGCATAGTACAGTACCGTATGGTAGGCTTAGGCCGCCGGCGGACTTTATTTTCTTTTTACTTCTTGCGGCCGCCACCTCCACTATAGCATAGTATAGTACAGTACCATATGGTAGGCTTAGGCCTCCGGCGGATTTTATTTTCTTTTTACTACTTGCGGCCGCCACCTCCGCTATAGCATAGTACAGTACCGTACGGTAGGCTTAGGCCGCCGGCGGACTTTATTTTCTTTTTACTTCTTGCGACCGCCGCCTCCGCTATAGCATAATACAGTACAGTACCGTATGGTAGGCTTAGGCCACCGGCGGTTTTTATTTTCTTTTTACTTCTTGCGGCCGCTGTCTCTGCTATAGCATAGTACAGTACAGTATCGTACGTTAGGCTGAGGCCGCCGGCGAACTTTACTTCCTTTTTACTTCTTGCGTCCGCCGCCTCCGCAATAGTACAGTACAGTACCGTACGGTAGGCTTTGGCCGCCGGCGTACTTTATTTTTTTTTTACTTTTTGCGGCCGCCGCCTCCGCTATAGCATAGTACAGTACTGTACCGTACGGTAGGATTAGGCCGCAGGCGGCTTTATTTTCTTTTTACTTCTTGCGGTCG